>CM021102.1:401070053-401267048 GCA_007115665.2 Sequoiadendron giganteum | reverse complement strand
TGATCAATTCTATTACCCCGTACATTCTTCTTATCAGGTGTTTCTGGTTTAGGCATGAGTCCATAGAGGTAAGGCAAAAGTTTTAGCCATTTGAGATGGGTTAGAATTCCTTTTTCCAAGACTCGTAATTACTCTTATCCAAAACTATCATAAAAGGATGAGTAGAAAAACCCATGATACAATCCTCAAATGATTACAAAAGAACACCAAAAAAATAACATCAATACACTTCCACCCTTTTCACTAGTATGAAAGATCACCCCCCAAAATATTATAAGGTTGACACTTCATAATTTAGCCCGTTTACAAAGCCTTTTCCAAGATACAATGCTCAATATGTTCAAAATAGATAAAATTACAATTTTTGATACAAAATGAACTTGAAACAAAATTTGGAAAAAATAGCCTTATAGCCGTGTAATGCTTTTCAAGACCTTTCCAACGCCTATTCATTTTCGAAAATCAAAGCACAAGGGTGAAAGTTATGGTCTATTGAAGAAATTAGCACAAGACAACTTCAACCTAAAATATCTAGTACAAAATGACAATAAATATCCTAAATACCTCTGTGGATGGAAAGTATTCATCTCTAGCTTTCCAACATTATTTTATTTGTTGAAATCCAACACTCAAAGCAAAAGATATGAGTTTTTGAAAAAAATGGTTGAATTTTGTTTGCAGGAAACAATTTTTTCTAGCAATTAAGTTTTACTTTTGATTTGATTTCTAAAAAATCTACTCATTGTTTGTAAACAATAACAAAAACCCAAAATATTTTGATGCTAAGAACAAAACCCAGAAATCATTTTTTGATCCAACAAACAAAAGATGAAAAAATGATTTTTTAAAACCTTCAGCCAAGAGAAAAATGACGCACGACGCTTTTTTATAGCAATTTTCTTCAGATTTGTGCAAGATATGCAAAATCTAAAAGATACCTAGTTGAGATTTTGACTCTAGCTACAAAATTCAGAAATTGTTTTTCTTACAAAAGAGTGGAAGTTAGATTTCTGAAGCAAAAATGAAAATGACTCCAATAAAAAATGGCTTGCATCAAACCCCCGCCTGTAACTATGTCAAATGATCTGCAATTTGGATGAAACAAAAGCCAAATCTGACTCTCTTGAGCCTCCAGGACGTGTTGGGACAATAAAAAATGCTACCAGTATAACCAGAAATGCTGCAATCACTCGGATCTCACAAAACACATGCAAAATAAAGAGGTAATTAAATATTTGCATATCCTTTATGATTCTTCAGATCGTTCAAGAATGCAAGAGAAGAGCATATGAGAATTTACAAGAAACTCAATCTCTCAATCAAGAATCTATGAACTTAGATTTCTCAAAACAAAAGCTTTGATACCATGTTAGAAGTTTGAAATAAAATGAATAATCCAAGAACTTTATAAGAGAAAATCAAAGCTACATAAGCTAGAAAAGCATAAAAAATGCACACCAGAACTCTAAGAGATTATGCAATATCAATATGAAAAAATGTATTAAGAGATTTCAAGCTAAAAAGATACAATGCAAATATGCATGAATGGGTGAAAATACAAGCTAGGTAGTGAGTTTATATAGAACTTAGGAGAGGAGGTAGGTGGAAAATCCAACCAATAGGAATAAACCACAAAAAGTGAAGATAGGCCACCAAAAGTGGAGGATGCCACCAAAAGTGGAAAGTGGTTCCACCCTTTAAGGAAGGGGACGCCTCATCACTTATCTCCTAGTTATTAAATAATAAACTCACTTTATTATCCTAAGCAAGCTTAATTAAGTGTAGGAAAAACCTAAGACTAAGGGAAAATAAAATAACCCACTAGGAAAATAAAAACCTACACTAACAAAAAATGGTTAATTATAAAATGATATGAGAGGTTGGTGGTTTCAAATCAATAAAATGTCATATATAGGTCACTTATTCAAATTACAACACTAAAAAAGCTATAATTTAGATAGTATATAAATTACACAACTAAAAAAAGTTCATCACGCTAGTAGAATTGGACAAAAAAAATATTTCTTATGGAGATGGAATGAAAATATAGGTTTCTACACATTTTTAAAGTGTAGAATTACACTTAGATAATTGAAAGGAAATTCCAAACCCATAGAAGAGAACATTTAGAAATTTAAATATGTCCACAAAACATATTTTATATCGAATGAAGCTGATGATAGTAGTATATTACAATAGTATTAGCAATTGAATTGTTCATTGTGGTTATTTTCTTTACTTTTTTAACAAGTAGCAACATGATCTTGTATTATTAGGAGAAACCATAGTGAAAAATCGTTTTCCTTTGTGTTTGAGAGAGGAAAATCCCTTGTGTGATGGTATTTTGGTAATTTTAACAAGAAAGTATGAAAAGGAAATAAAAGTGAAAATAAAAGGAAAGGAAAAAGAATGAGCATAAACATAATCAAGTAGTAAATTAACATTTGACCCTATGTACACCATTAACATGTAGATGAAGAATAATTAGTTGTATTTACATAAATTATAGGAGACAATGAGGAATTGGATTTATAATAGACGTGAGAATAGCATAAAATCACACAAAGAATGAGAAGAATTTCTTTTTGATAGTCGTATTTGTCAAAAAAATCATAAAAAATCATAAAAAGTTTAAATCCCATTTGTTGTACAATATTGTGTAAAATTACAAAAAGTACCTCAAATGTTTTTTGTAAACAAACAGGCATGCAATTTTTTCTTCTTCCACTATGACTATTCAAATTCCTATTTGCATTATGAAAAATGTTCCAAAAAAAACTCCAAACGAGCATTACTTTAGTCTCATTAAAATATTATGTTACAATTTTTAATATACATAGCAATGCAATGAAAATATGACACTCATTTGGATTTCATGAGTATTTTGTACTATTTTTTTGGGTCAAGTATGAAAGATGTAGCAAGATGGGAGCATTATCTTAGGATCTACAAATTTCATCTTCTCTTCTTATCACATACGTAAAATTTTCTCTTAATGAAACAAACAACATAGCATAATTTCATCCATTTCATGTATGTTGAAAATAGTATATAATGTGTAGGATGTAGCTCAAAAATATATTGGTGATATATTCCGCAAATCCATAATAGAATGGACTCTACATGCACCAAGCAAAGAAACCTGTAGTGTAGGATTATCATTTCATGGACTTTAGCTATTCAGTCATGTGCCTCTTGTTATATGGCATATCATTTATTCATTGAGAAGGAATTTTTTAGGTTCTAGATCCTATTAAATTACTTAGAAAGAACAATTGTATTGTAGATATTTCATGGTATGTGTTATATCAATGATGATATGTAGTTATGTTTTAAATATTAATTCATAATTAGTTCTTGGAGCATACAAATAATTTTCTAAGCCTCCATTTAAAAATTAAAAAGCTAAGGATTTGAATTCATGTAAATTCAACATGAAGTTAACATCTATGTGTAATTGCAGTTTCAATCTTCTTAACACCTTTTATTCTATAGGGAAAATATTCTAAGCTTCTTCATTTTATAATTTTAGAACTTTCCCAACAATTTTTTTACCATCTCTCATATATCCTCTCTAGAGTGATCTTGTCTAATCTAATTAAAACCTTATCTCATTGAATCCATTAGTTACACAAAAAATATTTTCATTAGATTTTTAGGTGCTCTAATATTTGAAGAATAGTTAATAGGATATCCACCATTTGTGAATGGTGTCTCAACAAGAAACCAAAAAGTAAGTAACATGCCATAAAATTAATGTAACTAAATACTACCACACTTACTATTTTGGCAAAGGAACTAGGTTTTGTAATCCCATGTAATTTCTAATATTATTTGGGATGACACCATTTAATTTATCATCTACTTTTTTATAGATAGAACAATTATAATTTTAAGTAGGAGGTATTTCACATAGTGTGTTAAATTATGACATTTTTATTAGGATTCAAATATATATTTTTTGAGTCACACTCATTGACCCATATTTCATGTGTAGTGGTTCACATATACCCATCTCTCATGAGAATGAATGATCTACTTAGCACTCATTGCATCTAGGTGATTCTCATTAGGCTAAAGCATCGTTACTTTCAAGGATGATACCCATCTTGATAATATTTTGACTCAAGCATGCTTAACCATGGATATTCTCCCAAGATCAAGCACACTTGGCTTTCTACCCCATTTAAAAGCAACTCCATGGTTAAGAACACTCAATTCATTATAGTATTAGGATGGGTGATCTCTTGAGAATTATTGATGCTTCGGCCCTATGAGCATCACTTATATGTAATAAAATTTATAAGTGGACCATTCATTATCATGAGATATATATATTTTTTTAACCACTACTCATGAAATATGGGTCAATCAGTTTAACTCAAAAAATACTCTATTCTAATTTTACCAGTTTCTTAAGGCAAGGGCCCCTTTAGTATATCCCTTGACAAAATTTAAATAAAATTCAAGATGAATGAAATTATCTAGTTTGATGAGTAGCTATACCATGTTAAAAATATTCTCATTTGGTATAGACGATGGAAATGTAATCAAGTGCTGTGAAATTTCATAAATCATTCTCAATAGATGTTATGATATTTCTTGTAAATATTTGTAAAAATCACAAATATAATAGACCAGTTTTAGGGAGTGGCCACAAATAATCAGATAACAATATATGAATTTGATTTTTTTATGATACGATGGTTTGGTAGAAACATCTCCTTGTGTACAGGCTTAGATATATAGGGACACACCCATTTATTCTAGTTAAGAGGGGTTAAGGTATTAATTAAGACTAATATTAAGGTTAAGCATACAAGTGCATATTATTGGTATACTTAGGAATATATAATAAATAATTAAGAATCTAAGATATTATAATCATAAAATTCCCATATCCTTCAGAAAAATGTTTCCCTCTATGCATGTAGCAACTCTAAAATATTCTATATGAATTGTTCAACATTCCATGTTGCATCTTCAATTGTCAAAGTCTTCCACTTGATTAAGAATTTTGATATGGCTCTATTTTGCAATATTATTTTGAGAAGTTAATGAGGTTCATAGAAATATGCATACTTAATGAGGTTTTTCACAACAACCAAAATTACATCAACATGATTTGACCTTGGTTACCCCATAAAGAATTACATTAGTATTTCATCCCAAATTTGTGTTGGAATTCCTAATAGTTGTAAGAGGCTGATGATATTTATTGTTTCCCCTTCATTTTTTTGGCATATCAAACATTCAAGCATAAATTTTTGGACACACTTTAATACCTTCCCAAAATTAATATTTCTTTATACAATGATAGGTACAAAAAAAATTATAGTCTCTTGTTAGGCCTCAAAATCCTCTCAAACCTTTAATATTTTTAAGTTCTGGCCACTCCTTTATTGCTGAATTTTTCTTAGGGTCTTTAACACCTTTAAGTGAAATTACATATCCTTCTACCTCTTTCACCCTAAAAAAACATTTGGATTGTTTTTCATATATTTTATTATCTTCCAATCTATTAACAATAGGAATATGAAACTTGAATTTAGGATTGATCTTGTTTAGTTCCTTGTAATGTGAGCAAATTCTCCATGGATCATCCTTTGTGTTAAGCATAATCATAAGAGATCAATAGGAAATTTATTTGGGATGGACAATGCTTCTTCGTAGTAATTCAATGTCACAATTTTGGTCTTTGATTATATGTATAACCTTGGATTCTTGAAATACTTTTTGATGATGGTGAATCATCTCTCGAATTTTTGGTCAATCTTGAGTTGCTACATCTTGTGTTGTTATAAAATATAATTGTGCCCCTATAGTATAAGAACCTTTCTTGAAAAATTTGTCTTATGAGAGCTAATGATTACACTTGATGGTGATTGTATCCCCAAAATTCCATACTTTCTCTAATGTGTACTAAAATCCATGGAGAGATCTTGAAAATTGAAGGACATTGTTCCCAACGGTTTAAGCCATTGTACTCCTAAAATTACATCTATTCCTCCAAGAGGAATATCAAATATTTTTGAATATAGACAACAATATTTCATTGAAAGTTTTATATGATGACTTTTGCCACCACAATAGGGTTGATTTACATCAACTATCATGACTTGGAAGTTAGAGACTGAATACACAAAAAAATTGAGCTCATTAGTCCATATTTTATCAATAAAGTTATGTGTACTACATGTATCAACCAATACTATCACCTTTCTCTTTTTTATGTAAGGAAATAGTAGAATTTTATTTTTCCTTTAACTTTTCATGTGTCAATTTCATATTGGGTTCTTCTACACCAATTTATTACTTTTTCTTAACTTCATTCTCAATAATCATTAGTCTCTTCTAATTAGTACTACATTTATGACCCTTGGACCATTTTCTATCACAATTCCAACATAAACCATTTTCAATTTTCTCTACCTCTTGTTGAGGAGAGAGCTTAGTTATTTTCTTGGGTTAGAGAAGTTAGACTAATTTTTGTTAATAGGATTAGTGATATTTTCCTTTTTCTATTCTATGGTTTGGTCTTGTGTGGATATTTTAATGATTTCATCTCATTTCTCAATATGTAATGCATATTTCATAGCTTTTAGATAACTATACAAGGCTCCAAAAAATAAACATCATGTTGAACTTAATCATTAAGTCCATTTATGTACAATTGTAGCCTTTGGTAAGGTGTCACCTTGGGAGCTCAAATTTTCAATCTCAAATGTTCAGCCTTGATTGTTTAAAAAAATTAATTGGGTAAAATATCTTCCAATGCATGGATGCTCATAAAAGGTTGTTAATTCATTACTAAATTATTTCGAACTAAACATTTATCCTTGCTTGTCACTCATCTTCTATTGGTACCATTAGTAAGGTCCTAATTCTAAATATAGAAAGGCTTTGGCAACCATGACATTATCTAGTATATTATGAAGCTTAAATTTTTGTTCCATGAGGCTTATCCATAAAATTACATTTATACCATAAAAATATAGATTTATATTCTTGGTAGGTTCAATTGTTGACTTTTAAAAGGTGATCCTATCCCTTGATATTGTTTTTTAGGGTTGTACCCATCTTGATGGTTTTATTTAGGCTTTAATTATAATAATTCCTTCTTAAACCTATCTAAACCCTCATTTAAGTATGTTACAAATGGATCAAATAATTTATCTATAATGAAAGTACCACTATTTGATATCCTTGTGAATTTTTTTCCTCAATTTAAGATGGTGGATAATAAAAAGTATCATTGAATTTAATATTCATAGAAAAGTCCTTTTTTCATAAATATGACATGGCTTCAAGTTTGTTTTTGGTTTTAACTATATTATTATTTTTATTATGTAATGGGATAATATCTAGTAGGGGTTGTAACTATAAAATTTTATATAGCATTCCCACCAATAATTTCATTTCATATCACCAGAATTCTTTGAGACATTTTTTCAAACAATTCACATACCATTGCTATAGACATATATTTTGTGAGGTATTTTTACAAATAATTCACATGCCTTGCTAATGCATTCATGTTTTGCATACAAATCTACCTAGGTATTTACACCAACATCTTGAAAAAATCTACTTCCATTATGATTTAATGGGCATATATACACTATATAAAAGTTTACATTATGTGCAAGATATGAGGATCTTGACAAGTGACTAAGGAATTTCAATTTCTCATTATCATTTCATTCATTTAAAATTTTTAATGGTAAAAGTCCATTTTGTGTAAATCATACAATTGATGTATTCCATGAGTCAACATCTCTTTGTGATACTCTATTAAATAGTTCATATACCTTTATCTATGTCTCGATTCTCTAAATTCATTGAAGGTAGGGTGTTTGCAAAAAGAATGTTGATATTAAAATTCACATTTATATGTGACTCTATACTAGCATAGGAAACCTTGTAAATGTGGAAAATGATTTACAAGATAACCTCTAGATTGAGGAGTCAACTCTTCTTATTATATTCAATGAATTATTTTTCAGATATTAAAGGGAAAGGGAAATATTTTAATCAAAATTAAATACTAAAATATTAAGAGATTATTTATCTTTAAAATTTCTTCTTACACCAAGAATGATAATTTAGGAAACATGGGCATAGGAGGTCTAGGGAAAAGTCTCCTAACATATATCAGATTTTTCACTTCCTTGGACACTAATTTATAGGTTATAAGTAGAATTTGTCCCCTAAGATTGAGTCATCATATATATCTAAATTATAATATTTGAGATAGAAAATAAAGGCCATATTCACTAGAGGGTGGATCAAAATGAATATCCTCTCTTAAGTTTTTATGGAACTTGGTAATGAATTTTGCGATCACCTCTTGTAGATCCCTTCTAATCATGATTAGTTTTTTTAATAATGAGGATTTACCTTATTTTTATTGAAATGTTTGAAGAAATTATCTCTAGTTAATCTCGAGTAGATATTCAATTTAGAGTCAAGGATCTATACTAGTCTAATGCTTTTCCTTTGAAATACGCAACAAGTAACCTTAACATAATATTCTATTAGGTGATGTAATGTAGGGCGTATCCATAAAATATTGTAGAGTTTTTGTAATATTATTGAAATCCTCTCTCGTGAACTTTGGTAAATATTTGAGGAAATTTATAGGGATAGGGTCCCATGTAGCTTTAAAGGATTGGGTAGAATAAGAGGACTACCACTATTCTACTTCATGAAATTTCATTGGGATCCTAGATTTACCATTCAAGGGAATGAAGGTTATGAGGGATTTAAATTGGTGACTCTTTTCATGGAGGAATAAATGGAGGTGGAACTAGGAGATAAGGGTGGGTGGATGTAAAATATTTAGTCACAACCCTCTTCCTCATAAAAGTAAGAATTCCCTCAAATAACATATTTGGAAACCTATCTTGATTGTGCTATATTTTTCATCATCCCTTTGGGTGTTCCAAAAATAGTTTATATTTAAATTCACATTTGCATGCACCTCTCTACCAACATGGGTGTTAGGAATTGCATGCGGAAGATATCAATTAAATGTAGATACAAATCAAACAAAGGAATGAAAAATACATAGAAATAATAACAATGAGAGACAATTTTAATGTGGTTCACCCAAACTCGGGCTACATCCACCAAGAGAGAGTCCAATTATTATCCAACAAATCGAACTGATTACAACCAAAAATCCTTGCAACTCAATACCATTGTAAATTCTACAATACAATATCCATGGAAACCCTAACCCTTAGCCGTTTTATCAAGACTTATGTCAGTTACAAAATAGGGTTTTTTTTATGTCGATCAATAGAAGAAAACTCTTGACACCTTTATAAAATAATAAAATTCATTTGCGCTACCCCTGGAACCTGCAAGGGGTGCTGCCCCTTGACCCCATCTTGGGGGCGCTACCCCCAAACCCCCGTTAAATAATATGGGGGGAAATCGCGCTGATAAAAGTGGTGAAAATTTAACCTTTGAGTCTGATTAGGCTCCATATAAAAAAAATGGGGAAACATTGTAAATGTGAGACATGATTTACAAGATAAATGTAGATACTAAGCTAATGTTTTTTAAACTTGGTGGAGTCCACTCAATTTAGTGGATTAAATAACTGGACAATCCACTTTACACTGCTTAAGACTACATTAAATCATCAACCAGGTAAATAAGCTTATAATGGTGCAAAATTATATATACCTTCATGGACTTAAACTATCTAAACTATCCTATGGAAGTCATTCAAATTATTGAAATTCACAAAATTATAAAACAGTAAAACTATAAAATGAAACTAGTTGCTACGGGTACCTATAGTAAAGGTTGTAATTGAACTATTGCTAATAAAATGAAACTATGTTAACTGAAAGCTTGATAAAGACTATTAAATCAACTGAACTATCCTCTGAAGTGTTACCATGATCATTACATGCATGTTCCTAAAAATTCATTCATAATATCAAGAAATGAAATCCCAATTAACTTGCATACGATTCATGAACAATGATAAACTAATAACAACTATCAATAGAAATAAATAATTGAAAGGTGAAGTGAAGAAAAATACCTTGAGTGTCTTTCTCAAGTAAATGTTCCCACTTTAAATGAACTCAATATAACTAATATATTTCATGCAGTCCATGAATTGATCTCCATATATTGCATAAGATGAAAGATTACAAAATATTCCTTCAAAAATCATACTCAATCATTCTAAGATTCATATTTCAAATTGAAAGTAATAAATAACATAAAACTATGAAAAACCAACTAACTAAGCTATGGATTCAACCAACAGTTATATACAAACTAAGGGAATCTTATTGAAAGTAACAACTTAATTGAAATCATTAACTCCACTCCCAGATATTTAGAAAATAGAAATAAGACTAGAATTATTCAACCTACTACTGAAAAAGAAGGAGAATCCTATCAAAACTAGAACTCTGCCAAAAAATAATGCATACAATCATACATTCATTTGTCAAAGTCCCATGTAAGAAAGACCTCTTCTTCAATGTTTATTAACTGATTATAATAATGTGCATTCTATCTTCATTAAATGCATTCAACCAATGATCATCACGTTCAATTGTCTAAGTGTTGGAAAAAAAATGCCAGAGAAGCAATGGCGACAGGGGTTTTGAAGGCACAACAACTTGCAATATAGAGAGGGACAATAGACAAGATGGTCTTTTAACAAATGCCATGGAAGGAACAACACTCAACCTAGAAGGAGTGACCCAAATAGGGCTTGGCATGCTTCAAAGATAAATCATGAAAAATATAGAGGCATGGACAAGGGCAAGACAAGAGTTGGAGGACAACTTCAGAGGGGCGAACGTTTTAGGGCAGGGTATATACCTGAACGAGAAGACTTCCGAAATATAGTGGAAAAGTTCTAGCATCTAAAGCGACAAGTAGAGAAAGTCGGCCCTAGCTAGGTAACCCCTTGCATCTCATATGAAACTATTACTACTCTTCTTCTGGAAAATAGTGAATGGAAAGATTCAGTGAGATTTTTAAAAGCTAGGGATTTTTTCCTAAAATGGGGGGGAAATGGCCAACTTTTTTGAAGCTTAGGTCTTGGTGTGATAGAAATTGGGGTCAAGAATGCAAACTTAAAACCCTTGAGAATGGTTTCTATCTGGTCATATGTAAAACCACGCTAGATAAGGAATGTATTATTAACAGTGGTCCCTTTGTAATGGATGGCTTAGGGTTTTACATTAAGGATTGGACTCCAAACTTTAACCCGAATGACACAAATGTGGAAGACATTCCAATTTGGATTAGGTTAAAAAATCTACCACATGAGTATAGAGATTAGAAAATACTCAACATGATTGGTAGAAAATTTGGAACCTTCGTGAAATCGGAGGAGATTGTTGACAAAAAAAATTTAAGCATATTTCCCAGAATCTGTGTTCTAAGAAAGGGAATTCACTCTTTACTAGAAAGATTAGAATTTAAATTGGGGGAAGGGATATGGATTCAAAAGTTGGAAATAGAAGATGCATATTGTTTGAATTGCATTGGGAAATCAATATCTAAAGATGTGAATAGCTCAGAGAAGAAAGGAAAGGGTTTATGCCAAAATAGTCTTACTGAGGAAATAGTAAGGCTGTTAGAAGAAGAGGGAAAGGATTATGCCAACAAATTCCAAGAATGGTGTTCCCAACTACGAGATCAAAATCAAGAAGGAAGCTATCCATCTGATGGGTGGGAGATGATAAACCGATAGGAAATTGACAACCTTCTTGAAAACACCTACATGAGTGAAGTTCAAGAATGGGGAGAAAACCCTTGTGCAAGAAATACATCACCCAGAGTCACTCTGGTTGAAATAGTTAGGGATGTTTTGAGTAGTCAAGGTGGACAACAAATAGGTCTGGATGACATAAGGAGTGATTTTGAGGGAGTCTTAATGGGACATAAATCACCACAGAAAATTTGGAATCAGGTAGATGAACAAATTTCTTAGGTGTGAGAGGAGGTGTGGTCTCAGATGTAGAAACAACCAAAGTAGATCTTGAGACCTAACATAGCTGTTGCCCCAAATAGTTTAATCTTTCAAAACAGAGCAAAAAAACTTGGTGAACTGTGGAATCAAGATTGTTTTTTGAACAACCCCAATGCGGTAAACACAAAACCCTTGGATAAGTTGGATAGTTGTGAATCCCTAGGGGAAGAAACCAATTTCAAAGATATTCCTATTTCTCCCATAAGGAATCTAGATAATGATTTTGATGGTGTTCGAGACAGTGGGGGAAATATGGAAGACTCAACTTCAGATTCAGATTCGGATGAAGACCAGGGTGATGAGGATGATCTTGGCCTTCAAGACAACATTGGAATAGTTGAAAAATGAACCATTAATCAAGCTTTAGCCTTAGACAATAATGGTTCGTTAGTCTTGAGATAGTTGGGAATGCAGTGGGTCAGAGCAAAATTAGATCGGGAAAGGGCTATGCCTTTTCCCAACTGTCATGAAAATCCTTTCATGGAATGTCAGGGGCTGTAATGCCCCTAAAAAAAATCATTTGATCAAAAGATGCTTTGATCAAACGAGATCGGCATTGGTATTACTACAAGAAACAAAAATTAAGGATTCTAATGTGGATGGGTTTACAAAATGCTTTGGGCATTGGCGTTGCTCTCTCTTAGAAGCACAAGGTGCTTCTGGTGGGTTAGGAATTATGTGGAATGATTTGTTGGTGGATGTGCAAGTAATCAGATAGGAAAGACACTAGTAGTGGTGCAAGGTGGACTCTAAACAATTAAGAGCAATGAATGAATCATTCCATTCAGAAGTGGGGAATTTACATGGACAAACAGGCACGGTTCAGAAGTCAACAAGACTTTTGTGACTTTGCAATGAACAATGGATTGATCGAGTTGCCATTCAGAAGTGGGGAATTTACATGGAAAAACAGGAGCGGTGGATTTCTTCATATAGCAAAAAAGCTAGATAGATTTTTTCTAGCTAGTAATTGGGTTGAACAACATTGGCAATGTGTAGCAGAGATCCTTCCTATAACGGGTTCTGATCACTACTCGATAAGCTTGAGGATTCAAGATGAGGCAACACCAGAAAAATGCCCCTTCAAATTTGAAACAATGTGGTTCTGGTCTGACAATTTTAAAGAATTAATAGAGGGTTTGTGGAAGAACGCCCCCATAAGAACTGGCAACAAGGCCTTCATCTTCTTTAAAAAACTACAATTTCTGAAAGAACAATTGAAATTGTGGAACCGAGATTCTTTCAAGAATATATTTGAGGAGAAATTGAGGTTGGAATAGAAATTAAATGCCCTACATTCAAAAATAATTGAGCATGGGATGAGGGAAGAAGAATTTATTTAGGAAAAGAACTCAATAAAGCCTATTCAGAATCACTTGCAAGGAAAGAAATGTTTTGGAGACAAAAATCCAGAGAGACTTGGTTGAAAGAGGGGGACATAAATTCCAAGTTTTTTCATAATTCGGTTAAAGTTCATAGGTCTAATTGTAGAATTATGTCTATATGGAATAACAACGGTGAAATATTACAGGATGCTGAACAAATTAACAAGGAGGCGATAAGATTTTTCAAGGACAGTTTCACCATGTTAGCTGGAAGTTTAAATCAGAATTTTGATTTATTGGAAGTCATTATGAGATGTATCTCAGAGGGCCAAAACAAGATGTTAATGGAGGAGGTGTCTATAAAGGAGGTTAAAAGATCTCTTTTTGATTTGGGAGGCAACAAAGCTCTTGGTCCTGATGGCTTCCCTGCAATTTTCTTCCAGAAGTTTTGGGACATTTTCGCCCAAGACTTGTGGGAAGTTGTTGAGGAATCAAGGAAGGAAGGTTTCATTTTGAAAGACCTAAATAAAAATTCCATAGCCCTAATTCCAAAGAGGGAGACAATTAACTCTTTTGAAGATTTTCGCCCCATATCCCAATGTAATACAGTCTACAAGGTAACTTCCAAAGTAATCGTGAATAGACTGAAATTGGTTTTGGACTCAGTGATCTCAGTTGAGCAGAGTGGATTTTCGCCAAATAGGTCTATTTTTGAAGGGGTAATTGCGGAAAATGAAACCATCCACTTAGTTAGGATGGCGAAAGTGGAAAAAATGATGGTGAAACTGGATATAAAGTGAACCTATGATGAAGTGAATAGAAATTTTCTACTGAAAGTGTTGGAGAAATTCGGTTTTAGTAAAGTATAGATGAAATGGGTTGAAAGTTGTATAAGTTCCCCCCGGTTCTCAGTATTAGTTAATGGGAGCCCACAGGGTTTTTTTGAATCCACTAAGGGAATTAGGCAAGGCGACCCTTTGTCACCCTTTATTTTCATCATTATGGCCGAGGTGCTTGGAAGAATGATTTCCCAGAAGTGTAGGACTAGGTAGTGGAAGGGAATCAAAGTTGTTGAGGGGATTGCTCCAATATCACATCTACAGTTTGTAGATGATACATTTTTTATGGGGGAAGCTACTATAACAGAGGCTCAAATCATGAAGAGTACACTTGATAAGTATGGGGTGGCTTCTGGCCAATGTATCAATTGGAGGAAATCAAAATTTTTTTCTTCAACACCCCTAAACAAAGGCAAAAGGATATTTGTAGAATCATGGATAGGAGGGCTGGAAAACTCCCAAGTAAATTTCAAGGGATTCCTCTATTTGGGGGAGCAAACAAAACAAACATATGGAAAGACCTGATTGATTCTTGTCTCAAACAAATGGATGGCTAGAAAAGCAAGTGGTTATCTTCAGCTGGCAGAATTCTAATGTTAAAATCTGTAATATCGGCAATCCCAATTTACTCAATGTTGTATTTAAGAATTCTTAAGAAAGTAATAAACACAATTGGACAGCGAATGAGAAATTTCTTTTGGAATGGGGCAAGAGATGATGACAAAATCCCTTTGTTAGCATGGGATAAAATATGTAGAGCTAAAGATAAAGGGGATGTTGGGGTGCGAGATTGGCAATTGCTAAACGAAGCCTTGGGGGCTAAAATTGTGTGGAGTTTATATGCCAACCTAGCTTTATTATGGGTGAAAGTTTTAAGGGAAAATTATATGGATACAAATGAGGATCACCGCATCTTTACAATTCACAACCCTCCTAAAGGGTCTACAATATGGAATTTTATCATATCTTGTAGACCAATGATTGTCAACCATCTTTCATGGTAGATTGGGGATGGTTTGAAGGCAAATTTCTAGGAGGATTCCTGGAATGGATTGGAAAATTTGAGTGAGGAGCCAGGTTTGTTACATCTCAAAAATCTTTTTTCCCAAGGGTGGGGGACCAAGGTTAGAGACTATTTGAGCTTGAAAATGGGTCAGTTGGGGCAGGAATGGGCCTGGAAAGAGGTGCCTAAGGAGGTTTTAAATCCTCAGTAGATTCAACAAATGCAAAATCTTTTTAATGAAAGGATAATTCAAATTTCAAGAAATGAGGATAAGATTATTTGGTGTGGTTCCTCCTTTGGAAGCTACTTAGTGAAGATTGGGTATCAACTGTTGGACTATGAAGAGTGAGAGAACTTCTAGGCAAAAGATCTGTACTGGAACAGGGACTGTCTTCTCAAGGCTAGAACCTTTGCATGGATAGCTATTAAAGGCCAAATTCTTATGGGGGAAAAAAGAAAATGTCTAGGTTTTGCAGGACCCTCGAAGTGTGTCATGTGTGACAAGGCAAAGGAGTCAGTTGATCACCTGCTATTTCAATGTGAAGTGGTAGAGAATTGTTGGGGACATGTTAGAAGGAAGTTGAATTGGCAAAGTCCCCTTCTGTGGACTCTGAAAGAAATGTTTGAAAGCTAGCCAATGAAGCCAAATAAAACTTTGCTATCTAGTATATGGATTAGTTCACCTTCACTGATCATATGAGAGATATGGAAATAAAGGAATCAAAGAGTTTTTTACAGATAAGCATGAACCAATTTCTAGACTGATTAGTAGAATTGACCAGAGTGTAGAAGAAGTAGTGAGTAGTGTAGCCTCACAAACATAGAACTGGTGTTATCCTTTTTCTTTGGAGGACACCTTAGTGCAAAGAGCATTGTCTGACATTCGTTTGAGAATTATGACAGGAAGGATTAAGACGTTGGCTAAAGGAGAAGGAGAGATGAAGATGGTGTGGAAAAAACCCAAGGAGGGTTGGTATAAGGTGAATTTTGATGGGGCTGCTCGTGGTAATCCAAGACCATCTAGGGTCGGGGAAATAGTTGGGATCATTTAGGAAATACCATTGCAATTGCAGCGAGGAAATTGGCTCCAGGAACCAATAATGTGGCTGAGGCAAATACTACCTTATTGGTTGTTAAACTTGCAAAGTGTGTTGGTGTTAAGAAGATTCAGTTGGAAGGAGATTCCCTAATCATCGTTCAAGCGATAGTTGATGCAGGTGCAAAAGCATGGCATCTCCAAAACATCATTAAGGAAATTATAGGTGAGCTGGAAACTTTTGAAAATTTTAATGTCACCCACATTAGGAGGGAAGGAAATAAGGAGGCCAATGTCCTATCCAATTGGGAAATTTCATTAAAGGAGGAATCGAATATTGTAGTCGAGGACCTTAGAAATCTCCAACTCATGGAAGGCGGAACATATAGTTTTTTGATGTGATAAGTGGATAGATGGCTTAATAAAGAGGATGTCACATCATTTAAGATGAAGGTCGAACCAAACCAAGAAAAGGACAGTTGACAGGGGTATTTGCAGGATGGGACAATGGCGTGTTGAAGGGTATGTGATCAGATTCAGACCTGACACATAAGATTGGCAAAAAGCCTAACACCATCGTGGGCATGTGGGAAAAGGTGAAGTCACACGTAATAATTAAATGGATAGGTATCATTGGAAGGTGGCGGTGAAGGAATTGAAATGTAAATGATGATCATTTAAGATGAAAATATGCAAGTTTTAATGGTGAGAAATGCAAGCTTTAAAGCTAGGAGAAGTAGGAAGCAAAGTAAGAATTTAGTGGAGCATTTATCGGAGAGATGGAATCAGTATCGGTTAAAAAAGGAAGCAATGTGGGGCTTCTCCACCAAACTACAGTAGAAATATTTTTTCGGAAAGCCTACGGTGAAAAGATTGAAGCAGCTCCTGAAGGTGACAAGTGATGAGGTAGTGAATGCAGTCATGGAGACACTAGGACTGCATTTTCAGGATGCAATGCATAGAGGCCGTCAAAATGCAGACATTGCATCCATGATTTTTGCATGGGAAATGGAAATTGGTGAAGATCCGAAAGAGATTAAAAGAGTTATGATCATTCTGTTGAACTCTTAGACAATTTGGAGTCTTTCCTTGAATGGGTTGTGCCTGGAGTTGGCTTCGATATCTCAAAGGGAATAGAGGATATGGATGAAGCAACGGTTGAAGGGAAAATCCATTTTATCAGGTGGCGAAAGTCAACAGATAGGGAGGTTTACAAACTGGATGTGCTAATGGCATGGGAAAATTTAAAGGTGGAGCTGTGAAGGCAAGAGACAAAGCGTCGACAAGAAGCCGCTAGTGTCACTGTGCAGATTCCAAAGAAGAAGAGATCAGCGTAAAGAGGAGGTGGACGCGGTGTAAGGAGGTCGCATAAGGAGGAATAACCAAACAATGGAACAGTGAAGGTTTTTTGGAATGGGCTTTTTGGACATGGAATACAAATATATGCTTTTTTTGGTAGTAAGGCCGGACGCGAGCAGGAAGATGCATCGAAAGCAAGGACGATGGGCCAACAAGGAAAGGCTGCAGGGGGTGGAAGTTTTTGGGGAGAGGAAAGGAAACACATTCAACAAGCAACGAATTAAAGACTAGGAGGAAGACCCTAGCGAAAGGCACGAAGCATGGAAAGTGAACATTAGGGGTATAGGGTTTAGAATACTCTAAATTTTTTAGGAGAAAATGCATGTAGGATTGCATATCTTTACCGGACAAAATTAAAGGAATTTTTTGTATGCCTATAGTTTCTATATATGTAAACCTTTTTTAAATATCAATAAAAACAACCTGCTATCTATCAAAAAAAAATGATCATCACGTTCAATTGTTTCTACAGTTTCCCCTATTTCGGTATCCAACGCCCCTTTTGCTATAGGTTCATCCTGCAACGACTGTGTATCATCATTCCTCCTTTAGCTGAAAACAAGTTAGTTTCACAAAACACGTACACAAGGATAACTATCATAATTAAACATAGCATTCCGTCAACATTCCCATACATATATTCATATAAACCATCTAATGCTAATATATAAAACCATAATTCAATCACCATGTTTTCGGTATTAGGAAGGTGCATAATGGATATAAAAAGGATAGTATGATATGGAATATTATTTAGAAAGTATGTTTAAAATTATCTCAAAGCCTACATAAAACCAACATAAAACAAGCTATTATCTAGACCTATCATTTCCCCCCAACTTAACTTTTTGCTTGTCCCCAAGCAAAATACTAAGGGTCTTGATTATACTGTAGAGAAATTTTCCTTAGTTCCATGACTATACTAGCACCTTGATCCTGTTGTAGATAAAAACCTTGATATGTTGAAAGCTACCTCATCCTAATAGCTCCTTCCCTTTCAAATTCATCACTCTTATCTCTAATCCAATGTGGAATTGGACAAAGGAGAATAGGTGGTTGAAATGTGAGAGGTATCCAATGAAATCCTTTGTTGATACTGGTTGCCATATATTTTTACACCCTTTGGAGAAAGTAGGAAATTTGTACACAAAATGTGGCTCCTCCTTCTGCAATTTAGGATCATTCCATCAATTTTGCACATACTTATAACATTTTTTTACAATACCTACAACTAGCACTTTCATTATCTCATAGTCTTCCTCCTTGAGTTTCATTATTTTCTTACCAACTCCTTTATTCCCAAGAAGTTTCATCCACTCATCAATAATTGCTTTTGAATCCTTAGCCTCTCTTCTTATTGGAAGTGCAATATATTTCTATTTTTCATCATATTCTTCCATAATTTCTCCTCTAAGTTGTTCATTCCTGTAGTAAGAGGCAAGTGCACTGACTTGAAGATCCCCCAAAAACATTAAGGGGTTCATTTCTATTTCATCAGGGATCACATAATTATGCAAATATAATTGATCCCGATCTTCAAATGTAGAAGTAGAAAAAACTTTAAGAAGCTCAGTAGGTTGACTCATGACAAAATATTGTTTGCTAATTAATCTATTAAACTGAAAACATAAGAACCTTTCTTGTAGAAATAATGCATAAGTCATTAGCGGAGGCCTACACTTGACAATTTATGCAACCTTACCTGCAACCTCTTCCAATCAGACTACTATCTTATTTAATTCCATTTCTTTCTTTCCCAATTCTTTCATATATTCTTCCTTTTCCTTCTTCCATTTTTCTTTTTCCCTTGAAAACTCATTAGTTACACTCCACATTTGATAGCCTAGACATAAAGTTGTGTGATAACCGGGAGTTTTAAGAGGAGGGGGTCTCTCACTTGGGATAGCCAGTTCCTTGTCCCCTGTCTTAGTGACAACCAATCGTGCCAACAAATCTAACTTAACACCATGACCATACAACTGTATTTTTTCCTCCATCTCATGTATTTTTACTTCCCTTTATTTATTCTTTTTCTCATAGTTTTTCACCAACTCCTCTTGGTGTTTAATTTTTTCCAGTGCTTCTTAGAGTTCTTGCCTCACATTTCTCTCCTCAAGGTAAACTTCTTCTCTATCTTCAAACTGCTCATTTCCTTCTTCATAAAATCCACATATGGGGCTATCTGGAGCTTTTGTTCAGAATTTATTTGCAGTAAATAAGTCCTTTGATTTAAAATCATAATTTTTTACTATGTACCTTCTCCTTTTCACAGTTGCATTCATGTCTTTGGGGGCATCCCCTCCTAGTTTAGAATCAGTCTCTACAACCATAACATTCTCCTGTTGTTGTTCCTACTTGTATTTATTTCCCTAGGACTATTATCTACTCTCCTCTTCTCCCTTAGGTTCCCCTATACCTTCCTTTGTAGCATTTTATTGCCCGATCCTACCAGAATATCTGGGTGTAAATATTTTTGCTTCAATTTTCCTCTTTTCCTTTTTAATACTATTCTTCTTTTTCGGGGCATTTTTCTTTTTTCTTCGCTTGAGCAACCCTCTTTCCTTTTGAAACCTCTTCCAGTAGTTCAAAGGGCATGGAAGTGGTGGACACACTACTTCTCCTACTCTTAGAATTTTGTGACTTAGAAGAAGAAGGTAACTCCTCATTTTTAGACGACCCATACTCTGGCTCTTTAGGTTCTTCATGCTCACCTTGGCTGTAGGTAGGTGAGGCCATAGACGAATTATGAGGGTTTTCCTCTTCAGGCTCATTTTGGTGTTAATTTTTATTTCCTATATCCCCATGCACTACCAAAAAACTATTGATGTCTTTGCATTCCTCAACCCTAAAATCCTCCCACCTTACTTGTGGGTACTGAATTCTTAGACTCATTTTTATCAATAGGGTAACTAAGCAATGGTGAGAGAGGGAAGTATCATATTGTCTCTTTTGGTATTCTGAAGCCATTCTTTTCAACAAGTGGTATAGGAAATTTGGTACATTTACTATCCTGTTATGCCTAAGATGGCTTAGTAACTTAACATGGGTAGTATATAAAATATTTTGTCTACCATCACATGTAATATATCTAACAATATAAGAGGCACACCTTGCCCATAACCAGTGGAGAGATAACCTCTTTGTACCTTGTGACAAGGAATCTGGCTCCTCTCCACGTATGAAAATATCTTCTCAAGTTGTGACTACATCAAATCGAGTTGGTAATTATGTTCCTATCCATGGCAATCCAGTCACTTGAGAAATGGTGGTCTCTAACGCATCCATAGAAAGTATTTTTACCATGGCTTCATCGTATTGGAGAGATTATGCAAATCTTCTCGTTAAATCATCACTATATTCCGTTAATTTTAGAAAATAATTGAGCCATTGAACCCTTGTGAATATAGGAAGGACAATTGCATCCTCCAAAATTTGTTGATGAGTTTCCGACTCTCTCCTTATGACATCTCCTCCCATCCTAGTTCCCTTTATTGCTCAATATATCAAATTTAGCTTTTAAAATTCAACTCAATCTCTACCTACCACCTTCAACTTCTCTTATGACTCCAAAACCTCAATTTCCATATGTATTCTTACTACTGCACCACACTGTAACTGCAAATTCCTCTTCAAATTAAGCTCTAGTATAAACCAAGCTAAATTTCTCACAAAGGAATTGTAAAAATGGAAACAAAAATAGTAACAAAATAAAATATGACTCAAGGCTTTGCATGTCATAATTTTCACTAAATTTGGTTTAGGGTGGCAGATTCATAAAGACTGGCAAAAAGATTGAGTAAGCATACCCTCCCCCCAACTTAATTGGTGAAGTGACCTCACTTCACAGTGATAATTTGGAGGTGGTATAAATGTGATTTGATGTATATTAGTAATTTAATATCTCGCATGCATGGAATTAAATGAAAAGTGCATAAAAAGTTTAAAGAAAATTTGAATAATCATAATAGCATACCTTAAGTATCGTCGTGCAAAAATAACCATCGGTGGTGCGTGGAAACTGAAAGAACATACGTAGTTATTGAATTTATGGGACATATAGTAACTGCAAGGTAATGAATATCTTGGATGTCGAGTGATATGATGAGATGAATGTGCGCTGGCAATTTGACAACTTCAAATATTTGAAATGAACATATGCAATAAAGCAATTATGTCGTGATACTTAGCATGAATTGATGGATAAAATATGTGGATATTTTGGAAATGAATGTACATAACCTTACAATAAATAAGATATCCAAAGTATCATTATAATCATGCAGTGTGTGCATGAAGAATGTGATGTGTGTGCATGTGGTGTTAAAGCATGAGAAATTATACCTAGGTGATTTCAGGGGTCGAGTTGTGTAACTCAACCTCTGGATCACCAGACGTTGGGTATGTCCCGTAGTACTGATGTAGGAATTTGTGAATCAGTTTCTATTTCAGGTTCACTATGAGCACCATATTGTTGAATCAATGAAAATATGAAGTCATCATGTTGCATCAGTTTCTTGTATATCTTAAATTTGTGCTCATTAACAAGAAGTGAGAACTGAGATGCATCAATGGTATGCAACTGAAATGCTCCATTAGGGTAAACCTTGCTAATCTCATAAGGGCCCAACCACCTAGACTAGAATTTTCCCTTGAAATATTTATACCTTGAGTCATATAAAAGAGCCCAATCTCCTTTAGTGAACTCTTTTGTCTTTATGTACTGATCATGCTATTTCATTTGATGTTGTTGTATCACCTTTATATGATGGACTGCTTCCATCTGTATCTCATCCAATCCATTCAAAGAATGTAATCTTTCCTTTTGTGCTTCTATTAAATCTATTCCCAACTCCACTGCTGTCCTCAATGTTTTATATTCAAATTCAATAGGCAATACTGTTGGTTTTCCATAAACCAGTTCATAAGGGGTAAAACCTATAGTTGTCTTCCATGTGGTTTTGTATGCCTAAACAGTTTCTGGTAATCTGGATACCCAGTCTCTCCTATGAAGATGCACTATTTTTGTCAATATATTTTCAATCTCCCTATTGGTGACCTCTACTTGACCATTAGCCTAAGGATGATATGGCATAGATTTCTTATGCCTGATCTGATACTCGTCTACCAATTTGGAAATTAAGTCTGATGTGAATTGTGGTCCTTGATGAGTCACTATCTCTTTAGGTACACCATACCTAGTGAAGATCTCCTCAAATAATATTTTTGCTACATTGCCATCTTTGACAAACTGCAATGATTTTACCTCTACCCATTTGGTTAAGTAGTTAGTGCATACTAATATGTATTCCTTATTATTTGAACTGGGAGAGATAGGTCCAATAAAATCTAGCCCCCATTTATCAAAAGGAGCTAGTGCGATTTGGGGTTGTAAAGGAATTTCATCACTTCATGTGGGTCTTCCCATTCTTTGGTAGTAGTCACAACTTCTAGGATACTTGATAGAGTCCTTATGTAGGGTTGGACTGTAATATCTTGTTGTCGAGATCTTGAAGGGTGTCCTCTTAGCTACAAAATTTCCACCATAGGTTTCATCATGGCATGATTTCAATACATCAAACACTTCATCCTCCCTAAGAAATCTTCTCATAATGTTATTAGGGCCAATGTAAAATAAAAATTCAGAAATCCAAGAATAAGGGAAGCATTTGTGAACTAATTATCTTTTATCTCTTGGAGAAAATTAACCTGGAATCTGCCCTATCACGGAATAGTTAACTATATCAACATACCAAGGAGTGTGTATATTTATAGAAAATAAATTCTCATCAGTAAAATAATCATCAACCACTCCCTCTGTTGACTGGGTAGGAAATCTAGATAGAAAATCAACAACCATATTAGCCTTTTTGGGTTGGTCAACTTTCGTTATGTCAAATTCTTGCAATAACAACAACCATCTCACAAGTCTTCCACCTACTACTGGTTTATTAATCGAGTATCTGATTGTTGTATGATCTATATGTATAAACACTTGATAGCCAGCAATATAGTGTCTGAACTTGTTAATGGCATAGACAATTGCAAGCATTTCTTTTTTTTGTCATAGTGTAGTTTAACATTGTTCCTTGGAGGTTTTTGTTGATATAGTATATTGCATATTCCTTATTCTCCTCTTTCTGCCCTAGGACTTCTCCAATGGAAAATTCTAATGCATCAGTGTGTATGTGAAATGGAAATTTCTAATTTGGACCTCTTAGAATTGGTGCATGAGTTAGAGTTGCTTTTAATTTCTCAAATGAATTATGTCAGTTTTTAGTCTAATCTAACTCAAAGTCCTTTCTCAACAAAATAAACAAAGGTACAACAATTTTTCTAAAATCCTGGATGAATCACCTATAATAACCTACATGTCCAAGGAAGCTTCATACATCTTTCTATTTTTGTGGTACAGGAAGGGTAGATATAATTTCAATCTTCTTTGGATCAACTTGTATTCCTTCACTAGAAATGAAATGTCCCAAGACAATGCCCTATGTCATCATCATAAAACATTTTTTATTGCTCAAGACAAATTGTGTTTTGTGCATATTTTCAACACTTTACCTAAGTTACTAAGAGCTTCCTCATAACTTTCACCATAAGTGGTGAAGTCATCCATGTATATCTCCATGCAGTCATGTGCAAAATCAAAAAATATGTTGAGTACTACTCTTTGAAAGGTAGCTGGAGCATTGCACAAACTAAAAGGTAAGACAAAATATGCATAGGTTCACTAAAACCATCAAGAAAAGAGAAATACTTCTTTCCTGCAAAAGAATCAATAACTTGGTCAATAAATGGTAGTGGTAAGCGTTCCTTCCTTGTGGCAACATTTAGTTCTCTGTAATCAACACAAACTTCATTTCCCACCTTTCTTGGGAACTATTACCAATGGTGAAATCCATTCACTATCTGCTATAGGGTATATAAAACCTGCATCTATAAGATTTTGTAGTTCAACCTTCACTATCTCTCTTAGAGTTGGATTCATGCGTGTGGATGTCTTATAGGTTTGTGGCCATCATTAATGTATATCCTGTGCATGCATAGATCAGGATTGATGCCCTTCATATCATGGTAATTCCATGCATATGCGGTTGAGTGTGCTTGCAACACTGATTGCAAAGAATTTTGATGTTCCTCTGTCAAGGCATTGTTGATATTTAACTTCCTTCTTGACATAATTTTCAACTCCTTTGATGACTCTTGAAATGATGAGAGATCAAGGCTTGGTATGATTGGTAAAAATTGTTGAGGAAGTAATGAATGAAATAGCTGTGATATCTCTTCTATAGAATTGGTAGGCATAATACTTTACAAGGGGTCTTGTAGGCATATGAGGCAATCCTGTTGCTACAGGCTCCTACCATAGTCATTTTGGAGTATACGAGCAATGAGCTCATCTTCATCCTGGTCATCCAATAAAGGGTTGCACTCTATAGTCATCAGTGTTTGTAGAGAATAATTATCTTCCTCCTCCTCACCCCAATTGGGCTAGATGGTGTGCTCAAGGTCTACATATGGTTGGGCAGGTGGATAAAGAACTAAGTTCTTTGTAATTGTCTCATTAGATATTATCATTTTTCAAGATCTACAACCTATAAATGCTTCGGTTGTTGCCAACCAAGGCTTGCATAGGATGAGTGGATAACCTGCAAGATTAGCTTTGGGTTGCAATACTATGAAGTCTACATGGTATTCCCAATAATCCAATGCAATAATGAGAACTTCAATAATTGCCCCAAGCTTGACTATAAACCGATCAACTAATTGCAAGATAATTTATGTGGCCTGAGGTTGATCAATTGAAGCAACTGCATTGTTTCTTTTGTCATGACATTGATGGATGCCCCCAAGTCTATCAAAGTGTTCTTAATGAGGGTCCCATTAATCTTAACATCCATAATTGGACTACCAAGATCGGTATACTTAGGGATTGTAATGTTTCCCAACATAATATTCGTAAGATTCCCCAAGACATGAACTGTTTGTGGGTCTTTCTTTTCCCTGCCTAGTTTCTTAAGATAGAGATCCCTTACTATTTTGGTATAGATAGGGATGCCTTTGATAGCTTGGATAAGTGGGATTTTGATGTTGACATCTTTCAACTGCCCTAAAAGTTCTATCTTAGCCTATGTGTGATGATTTTGCAAAGCTAGGCATTCAAGAAAAGGTGGCTTGGGATTTGAGGTAGTTTGGTGTACCTGATTTTGTTCAGGCTCCAAAGGTGGTTTATCGAAAGCCTCAACTGCAAGTTCCTCATCCTGCATTTTTATAATTTGGGGGTATGAAGGTCCAACAAGTTTTTTTCCTAATATGAGGTGGACACCACTCACCTCTACCCCATAAGTGGGGTATTACATAGCTTTGTTAGTATAAGCTTGTTGAGTAGGCTTAGTGTTAGGGTTAGATGTAGGTTGGGTAGGTATTTTCTAGTTGGGCGGCTGGGATGCAACATGCATTAGATCTTGTTGTTTTTGTGGAGGGAGAATGGGCTGTTGATAATTCATATTTTATTGCCACCATTGTTGGTCATTTTTCCATTGAGGTTGCCACTGATTCTGTTGGGTTAGCCATTATGGATTGTAATTGGAACCTTGAAAGCTCTTCTGTGGCCAAGGATTTGGCTGTTGGTTCCAATTTGGTTGAGGGTTTGTCCATTGAGGATTTTTCCACTAGTTTTGATTTACTTGCTAGGGCTAAGAGTTCTAGGTAGAAAATTTTTTATTGCCAAATGACTGATTATATCCTCTTTCATATTGGATAAAAAATTGATCAAATCTATGTTTGAAACCCCAATAGATGATTTACCAAGAACTGATATTCTATTCTCTCTTGGAATTTTTTTAAAGGTCTTGGAATAATTCTTATAGGCCTTACAAATGTCTAAAAATGGTAGCAAAGAAATATCTCCCTGGGCAATGAGGTTCAAGGCATCAATATAGTCTTCATTAACTCCTCTCAAAAAGACAAGCTTGAGAGACTCTTTTGACAACTTGTTTTGGGGGTTTTTCTTAAGAGCAAACAAAAATATTTCAACATAATACTCTAAAGGCTCATCATCCTTTTGTGTCATTCGAAATATATCATCCTTCCTCCTATCAGGTCCTTTATAGTCGTCCTGATACTTCTCCAAGAATAGTGTCTTCATGGCGTCTCAATCAGGAACAACATCTTTACCTAATCCCATAAACCATCTCAAAGTTGCATCCTTGAGAGTGGCAGGAAAAATCTTTAACCTATGTGCATCAGAAGTATAGTTATAACTTCTGCGTAAGACATCAAATTCAAAGAGGAATGTATCTGAGTCTTCAATCATTAACCCATAGAAAACTGGTAAGGCAGAAGGAGGGATGTTCTTCAGTACTGTATCTCTTTGTTGGTCAATAATAGGAAACCCAAATGTTGGTTTGGCATCATTATCATCTGTTGAATCACCCATGGTGCGGTATGTTCCTTCTATATCTGCGCTCGAGGTTGGTGAAAAGGAATTTTCTTCTTCAGTGGTACCTTCGCTTTGATGACTAGGGTCACCAATTTTTGCAATGTATTCCTGGCATGTGGAGGGAAGGAACATACCCAAGGGATCTCTCTATCTCTGGATACATGAAATATGACTTTAATTCTAGTGCTCCTGCATAATTTTAGTATCTTGGTGTTTGAAAAGGATGGTATCTAACAGTCCTAATGTTTTGAAAATAAATATTTAACTATGAAAACTATAAGAACATGTCTATGAAGATAGCACCATCCCCGACAACTGCACCAAAAATGTAGAGTCTAAGCTAATGTTTTGTCAACTTGGTGGAGCCCACTCAATTTAGAGGGTTAACTAACTGAACAGTCCACTTTACACCGCTTAAGACTACATTAAATCATCAACCAAGGTGCGTAAGCTTATGATGGTGCAACATTATATATGTCTTCATGGACTTAAAATACCTAAACTATCATATGCAAGTCATTCTAATTGTTGGAAATTCACAAAATTGTAAAACAATAAAAGTATAAACTGAAACTAGTTGCTACGGGTATGTATAGTAAAGGTTGTAACTGAACTATTACTAATAAAATGAAGCTATGTTAAGTGAAAACTTGATAAAGACTACTTAATCAACTGAACTATCCTGCAGAGTGTTACTAATGATCATTACATGCATGTTCCTAAACATTCATTCATAATAAGCAAGAAATGAAATCCCAATTAACTTGCATATGATTCACGAACAATGATAAACTAATAACAACTATCAACATAAATAAATAACTGAAAGGTGAAGTGAAGAATAATACCTTGAGTGGCCTACTCAATTAACTGTTCCCACTTTAACTGAACTCAAACTAATAGATTTCATGCATTCCATGAATTGATCTCCATTTATTGCATAAGATGAAATATTCCAAAATATTCTTGCACAAATCATACTCAATCATTCTGAGGATTCATGTTTCAAATTGAAAGTAACAGATTACATAAAACTATGAAAAAACCAACTAATTAAGCTATGGATTCAACCAATAGCTATATACAAACTGAGGGAATCTTATTGAAAGCAACAACTTAACCAAATTCATTAACTCCGTACTCCCAGATATTTAGAGCCCAAGATTAATACTTTAAAATTATTCAACCTACAAATGAAAAAGAAGGAGAATCCTATCAAAACTAGAACTCTGTCAAAACATAATGCATATAATCATACGTCCATCTGTCAAAGTACCATGTAAAAAATACCTCTTCTTCAACATTTATTAACTGATTATAATAACAAGTGTTCTATCTTCATTAAATGCCTTCAACCAATGATCATCACGTTCAACTATTATTTGCAGTTTCCCCTGTTTCAGTGTCCAACACCCATTTTTCTACGAGTTCATCCTACAATGACTATGTATCGTGGTTCCTCCTTTAGCTGTAAACGATTTAGTTTCACAAAACACGTACACAAGGATAACTACCATAATTAAACATGGCATTCCATCAACATTCCCATACACATATTGATATAAACCATTTAATGCTAATATATTAAACCATAATTCCATCACCATGTTATTGCGTTTAGGCCTGCATAATGGATATAAAAAGGATAGTATGATATGGAATATTTTTTAGAAAGCATGTTTAAAAGTATCTCAAATTCTGCATAAAACCAACAAAAAACAAGCTATTATCTAGACCTATCAATAACCTCAAAATTGACAAGTCAAATATTCTTATGATATTCAAACTGGAAGATTGCATGCTATGAATCCATGTGATAGAGCTAATTTTTTTTTCTAGATGATTACTTGGATGAAATACTTGGCATGCATTTTCTTCTTTAAGTTTATTTAATCACTAGATGAGTCCTTATTTTCTCAATATTACATGAACTTGATGGTTCCTCTTGTCTTTTACTATGTTTATTATCTACGAATGGTACAAAAAAATCTTAGACTAATACTCTTTAAATAGTGCATACATTGTTGATTATGGGGGAAAAAAATCACTTCTTTGAGACTCTAGCTCATACCTCCTCTTTTTTAATCAAAACTAAGGCTCGATTTATCCATTGTGTCATCTTTGGTGAATAATGTAGCTAGAATAATGTTATTTTAATAATATCATTGAGGAGCATCAAGGTGACATGTATTGAATAGTACATGTTACCTTTTAATTTTTACCTTAGTCTATAAAGAGACATTAAGAAAAATAGGCCTACTAGTTTGGTTGACTCACAAAATTGTATCCAATAATATAGTATTTCTGAGCTATTAGATAGATAACTATAAAAACTTACACCAACCACTTGATCTTCTTTAGGTATTGTTAAAAATTTCATTGTATTGAAATATTTATTTATTTTTGAGCTATTATATTGATAACTATAAAAATCACACCATCGATTTGATCTTCTTTGGGTGTGGTTAACAATTTTATTGTATTGAAAGAATTATTTAAGATATTTGTTATGATGTGACACACTTAAGCATTTTTATCAATTTACCACCAATAAATAATAGATATAGGTGTTATAATGATAAGTTATTTCTAGTATGTTGGGCATGGATATATGAAATGACCAACAGTGTGGACATAATGTCAACAGTGTTGAAAAAATAAAACTGACAAAGAAACTAGGAAATATTGAAACTTTTTAAAATAAAATGTGAAATCTTATGAAACATATGCAACCAATGATTTCCCAAACTAAAATGGATTAAATTTTTTGGTTATAATAAAAGAAAGAGAACAAGAAATATCAACCAATTTCACCTTAAAAGGATAAATGGAGAGCAAAGAACTACAATCTAGTGACCTCTTAGGGGATCCTTGCCTATGAGAAAGAACCTAACTACTAACTTTCAAATAAATAGACTAAATCAACACTAAAATTTTAAAATTTTAAGTACTATTTATTAGGGAGTACTTACATATTCTCTAATGAAAGATGGAGTGATGTATATTTCTCATTAGTTGGATAGGATTTCATTTTGATAGTATGCCAATATTTATCTAGGTCAATGATGTCCTTTTGAGAGATGCTCCTAATATTCTCCACAATGGTTGCGCCCTGGAATACCAACTATGCCAAAGGGTAGAGAACTAACTCTACTTTTCCAATGCTTGGTGTATGGAACTAGCCCCCATATAATGTTTAGTCTACTTATTATTCTGTGAGCATTGGTTTGAACTCAAATTCTTCTAACACTTTATTTTCATCACAAAATTGAGAGGGAATTCCTCTTTGAATCAACATGACTAAATACTCCTTCATTCCTTGCACTTAAGAGTGAATTAATTTCTTCTTACAATTTCATTTATTTTCATTAGTGCAATCCTGCTATTATAAATCCTCATGATGATTCATTTTTTTCTAGCAAGACGTAGACATTCCCAACCAAGGACATTGACTATGAGAATTTAGGATCTAATGAAATGACATTCATATCTACTTCAAATATTATCTATACATTGAGATTTTATGTAAAGGTGATAAATTTAAGCACAAAATTGATCTCAATAATTTTCATTATGATCCTTACCTAGTGGGATGTGTACAACTATTCAAATAAACTTGTAAATCTAGAATATTGCTTATCTAGCTAAAAAATTTCTTGGAGCTACTAGAATATTTGAGCCTATTGAATAATATATGTAAACTCGGTCAATTTTTAGTAGAACTCTATGAATTCTATCACTCTTAATCACTTTGATTCCTCAACTCTTTGTAGCCTTTGGTGGTATCCCTCTAAGATTAGAAATTTTGTATATGACATATTGTGCAATATTATATATGGATGAAAGCTATGAGAAATTGTATAATAGTTGAGTAGATATTAGAGGGGGGGATGACTGAAGTTTTGACATGAATGGTGATGAAATGGTTTGAGTGTGAAGTAGACATATCAAGAATGATGGTAAAATGGTCATTAACAAAAGGAATTTTTATGGAGGAAGGGGGTTGAACATTTTGTTGTATATGGGAAAATATTTAATTTAGAGGAGGTGAGAAAATGAGAGTACAAATAATTGGAGGGAGAGCAAGAGTAGAGATGCATACCCACATATCTAAGGTGAGTAGGAGTGTTGTAGCTTGTGGTGGAGCTTGAATGTATTCTCTTTTGGAATTAGAATCCTTTGTACTACTAAAATTATTTTCTTGTTTCTCCTCTAGTAGATAATGAGGGATTTAAGTCGTGAATTTAAGTTGTCTAGTTCTATGTAGTTATCAATAACTTCTCTACCATTGGTGATGTTTATTTTGGAACTATTTGAAGGATAGACTCATGGGTTTGTTTTTTCACTTTTTGATCCCTCTCTATGTCTCTTTGGGAAATTACTTGTTTGTCATAATGGGCCAATTGTAACTATACCCTAAGGCTCCCAAATTCTAAAGCTATTTGAGCCAAATGCATGGGGTCTTGTAATTTTTATCCTTGCATAGCATGGATTGGTGTTAGCCATGGATAATGGTTGGATGTTTGCATGGGAATATCCTCTACTAAATCTTAATGATTTTGGTTGATTATGACCTTTGTGCATCTTTTTATTCTATCTCAACTCCCACGACACCTCTTGGGATTTTTCTTGTATTAGAATTGGAGGTTGTGAAGTCACGATCTTTGTTCAATAGTTTTTCCCAAGTATTTCAATGAATAATTGTTCATATCTCCACTTTGGTTCAAATATCTCTTTCTTATATTTATAACTGTAAGGAAGCTAAGGTACAGGAAAAAATTCCTAAACTAATCTTGAGAGGAGGGTTATGTAAAAAAAAAAAAATCTAAACAGTTATATAAACTTAATAGAAATAAACATAAATAAAATTTATATAACAACACAATGATTTACATGGGAAAAACCCTTTCGGGAGAAAACACCGCACTCCAAAAGCTGCCCAATATATTAATAAAAAATCAACAAGATTATAATATACTTTCAGATCAAGATTTCTCACAAGAGTATCAACAACTAGAGATCCAAAGGCAAATCAACAACTATAGGACTCTTACACACAACCTCCATATCATGCACCTAATATACAAGAGATAAAATACATGAAACCATCAAACAATATTACAAAACCATGAGCTAAAACCACCTACAAAGTGGGGTCCATCCTTATCTCCAATAAAAAATGCCTATGATGTGTCAAAACGCACACCATCACATGTAACTCCCTCTTTACATCTCATTTATGTGTCAAGCATATTTTTACATTTCTCATTCTAGGAGACCTAACTTCCAAAGACCATACCTTTTGATTTGAGTGTTTGATTGACAAACCCTTGGAAAGCTCTTGAAGCGCTCTACAAGTTATAACCCACTATGCCAATTGTGACCACTTTCGGACCCAAAAATAACTCTAAGGCCTTTAATCTGGACTTTGAAACTTTAAAAAATTAAAGCTTTAATATCTTTGAAAATCCAAATATGATCTTGCAATGAAAATTTATGAGCATACTTATTTAACCAATTTGAAGCTTTGAGGAAAATTTAGCATCAATTTGTGCTCAAATGTAATCTTACTATAAATAGTAACCTCATGTAATTGCAAGGTTGAGACACCATTTTCCTGACATTCTCCCACTTGTTAAACACCTTGAAAGATAAAAAAGAGTATCAACACTATAATTTAATTGCTAGGTATAGTGAGGCCCATAGACTCTGAACACCATCTAGCTTCTTTGTGCTCACATGCTTAGTTAACTAATCTTCAACATCATCAAAGAATCTACCTTAACGAGCTTCACCCTACCATCCTCAACCACATCTCTAACAAAATGATATTGTAAATCAATGTGCTTGGTTTTGGCATGAAAGGTAAGGTTCTTAGCTAGGCCAATCACACTTTAATTTTCATTGTACCTTGTTTAATTACAATATTTGAACATAATATCTTAAGCCAAATGGATTCTTTACAAGCACGACTAGCCACCATATACTTAGCTTCAGTAGTGGACAAATCAACCACATCTTATCACTTACTCATCCAACTGATTGCACCACCAAATAAAGTAAACACATAAGCACTAGTGGAAATTTTTCTATCAACATCACTTGCCTAGTCTAAATCCACATAACCATGAATATCAAGGGAATTCCCATCTCCAACCATATTACCATGATAACACAAGGAATACGTTGAGGTGCCCTACAAATATCTAAAGACTCTTTTAACTCATCCAAATGAATTTTACTAGGATTAGACATATATCTGGAAATAACTCCCACTTCTTGGGTAATGTCTAGTCTAGTGTAGACCATACCATACATCAAACTTCCAACTGCACTCTTGTAATGAAATTTGATCATGTCTTCCATATTTGATGGGGATGTCGAATAATCTAAAGTAGATAAATTTTTTTCACCAGTAAAAGGAACACATAGTGATCTACAATTTGCATGTTATAAAACCAAATTAACATACTTACTGTAGCCAAGCTATAACTTTATATTCGCTCCATCTCTTATGATTTCCATCTCAAGAATGTGTTTAGCTGGACCAAGGTCTTTGATTTTAAATTTAGCTGCAAACTGAGACTTTAATTATGGAATCATTAGTTCTCCTTTACTAATAAATAACATATCATCAACATATAATGCAATAAATAAGAAATGATCACCATCAAATATATAATAAACACATTTATTTGATTTAAAATGCTCAAATCCAAAACTCAACACATATGTATTGAATTTATGGCACCACATCCTAGGAATCTATTTGAGGCCATACAAATATTTCTTCAATTTATAAACAAAATAAATTTTACCTTTCACCATGTAGTTCTTTGTTTGTCATGTAAATATCCTCCTCCAAATCACCACGAAGGAAAGTCATTTTCACATCCATTTACTCAACCTCTAGATCATAACTAGCAACAACAAAAAGAAAGAATCTAATGGATGTCATTTTTTCTTAACAAGATAAAATATCTCACTATAATCAACACCCTCAACCTAAGAGTAGCCCTTCACAACCAACTATGCTTTTTACTTCTCAGTACCTCCATTTGGACCCATCTTTTTCTTAAACACCCATTTTCAACCAACAAGTTTTAATCCTTTGGGAAATGATATAAGATCTCATGTATCATTCTTTTTCAGAGATTCCATTTCTTCATCTATAGAAATCTTCCAATATTTATCACATTCATACCTAATTCCTCTTCTACATATTTGGGTTCATCAATGTTAGTATTCAAAGAAAAAATACATCTCCAATCATCAAGTGAATATCTTTCAAGTGGTTGTCTATGCCTTATAGACCTTTGGACAAGTTGAGTTGGAGGTTCTTCCTCTCTTGAATACTCAAAGATAGATGAGTTCTCCTCAAATTCTTGTCTATCTAGGGGCCTGGATTCAACTTTCCAGGTGTAGAAGGAATTTGAATCACATCTTCCTGTTTACTTTGTTCTAGCTGCAATGTAATAGAAGAAGGTTTAGTTTCTCTAAAAATAAAACTTCTACTATATAAATTACCTTCTATGCTACAAGATCCCAAATCTTGTACCCGTTCACACCATAGTTATATTCGATGAAGATACATTTCATATCCTTGTTCTCCAACCTAGTTCACTTATCCTTTAGCTACAATAAATACATCAACATATTATTTATCAAATTTAGAATTAGAATCACATATATTCTTCTTCTTCTTACTTTATTCTTTGCACTCCTTATGGAAGTTTCTAGGCTTACCATAGTTCCAACAAATAGCTTCATAATTTCTAGGAGATTTGGATCTCCCCTTGGATTTAGATTTGGATTTATCATGCTTCTCATTATTCTTTCCTTTCTCCTTAGGTCTCGCATGAACATTTAGGGCCTTCTTGGCATTGATGGATACCTTCCTCCTCGTCTCTTTAGAGAGAAAATAACCCATCAAATCTTCAATCTTTAAGATAACAAAAGTACTCCCGACAACCATAACAAGAGAAACCCACGAATCAGACAAAGAACAAAGCAAACTTTGACATTTCTCCTCCTCATCCATTTTGACACTGAATGATGCTAATTAAGCCACCAACATATTGAATGCTTCTAGATGGTCTATAATTCATCCACCCTCTTCCATCCTCAAGGAATATAATTTATTCCTACAAAAATATTATTCACTAAAGATTTGGCTTGATACATCTCACCAAGTTTCTTTCTTAGTTTGTGTATAGATGTTTCTTCATGAATATTGATCAGAAAAAATTATTCCAAGCACAATCTGATTAGACCCTTGGATTTATGGTCCATAACATCATATTGAGCATCCAAAGTAGGATCTGTAGGCCTCATAACATTATCATCGACATCATCCCATAGATCTTGGTCTAGTAACAGATCCTCCATCTTTAGCTTCCACATCTCAAAATTTGTTTCCAAAAGATTTCTCTACCTCTATTCTCCCTGATGTGCTTGCCATCTAAAATTCATGCAACAAGATCACAATTTTTCTTCTTCACAAGCTCCCACTCACATATAGATTAATTCAAAAAACCCAACAACCCACAACTAAAGGCAAAGGTGATTAAGCTCTTATATCACTTGTAAGGAAGCTAAGGTAGTAGAAAAACTTCCTACACTAATATTGAGAGGAGGGTTATACAAACAAAAAATGGATATGAAAATTTATAGAAAAATAAATATAAATAAACATAAATAACATTCATAACACAACACAATCATTTATGTCGAGGGAAGACCCTTTCAAGAGAAAAAACCCACACTCCAAAATCCGCCCAATATTTTATTCAAAAATTAACAATATTATAATATACTTATAGAGCAATATTTCTCACAAGAGCATCGCTAACCAGAGATTCAGAGGTAACTAAACATCTATAATACACTTACATACAATCTCCATCTCATGCACCAAATATATAGGAGATACAATACCTAAAGTTGTCAAATGGTATTACAAAACCATGAGCTAAAACCACCTAAAAAGTGGCAGTCCAGGGAAAACTTTAAGAAACCCCCCCCTCAATGCAAGTGTAAAATCTTTGTGAATTCAATATACTTCTCGATGAAAAATATTATTTCTATTGGAGATTTTTTTCGTTTTACGGGAAAAAAAAAATCCCAATTGACGAATCTTTTATAATCCTTGGAAGTTCGTGGAAAATCTTGGTGAATTTCAATTTTTTTAAATAGAATAAAATATTTTTCATTGGCGAATAAAACCGTTTTTCAAACCAGAATTGTTTTTCCATTGGCGATTAAAAACTTTTTTCAAAGAAAAAAATATATTTTCATTGGCGAATTAAAAAGAATCTCAAAATAGTAAAAAAATCTATTGGCGAAATAAACAGATATGCCAACGAAAAATCATAGGGGCCATTCGTTGAATGTTCGATGGAAGACTGTAGTTGCATTCCAGAAGTAAATCTCTGAAGCACTAGACTTGCGATTTGAAACCTCCAGAATAACACTATAACCGTTAGATGCGGACATGTGGCGAGATCAAGGCTCATTGCTCATCACTCATTCTGTCTTTTCAATGCCTCGACATTGTACATTTCATTTAATTGAAATTCTCATTCTTTTTGAAGAAAGTGTGGTTGTCGTACTGCTAGTGCAGGCAGTGGCGGCGATTAAAGTGACAAATCTATACACCAAAAAGAAAAAAGAGTTGCATTCCAGAAGTAAATCTCTAAAGCATTAGACTTGTGAATTGAAACCTCTAGAATAACACTATAACCATTAGATGCAGACATGTGGTGAGATAAAGGCCCATCGCTCATCACTCATTCAGTCTTTTCAATGCCTCGATGTTGTACATTTAATTTAATTGAAATTCTCAATCTTTTTGAAGAAAGTGTGGTTGGTAGTGGTAGTGGAGGTGATTAATGCCATATGTGATATGAGCATTCAAAGCAATTTCTTGGACAACTCATAGCTTTGATGAAACAAGATTTTTAATCATTTCATATTGTTTGAATTTTGAGTGATTTTGACAGCTTATCAGCTTGAGGTAGAGTTCAAGTTGGCACGTAGCAAGACGTCAATCAAATTAGAAATTTTAATTATACAAGTTGGTAGCGGCACTGGTGGCACATAAATAGGGATAGTGATTCAGTGATTAGTAGATAGTGCCATAAGGGTTTTTATTTTCTAGGGTTAATAAGGATTCACGAAGAAGATGATGCAGTATTGGAGATACTGTAAATTTTCCTACCTATAATTATGTAGTTACAGAGTAATCAGTAAAAGACGAATTTCCTTCAAGTTCAGAATGGGTGGAATTGGAAAGAAGTTGATTTGGTTAACTTGAATTTTCAGACGGCTTTTGAACCAGGATGAGGAGCTCTGATGGAGATAGGTTGCAGGTAAAAGATGGGAGTAGATTTGCTTCTCCTCCTGTATTCTAACAACTCCCATTTCCCCAACATGGTTGGCTAGGCAAGCCCCATGCATTTATCTTCAAAGAGACATTTGTATTACATCTTCTGTATGACTCTGGTTCTCGAAGGGGATAAGTACATTTTGTATCTTCACGGCTCCCATTTCCCCAGGACTGATTGGAACCCCCTTTCCCCAGCATGGTTGGCAAATCCACCAGTGGAAACTTGGAATCATGAATTTATTTTCAGAGCCACATTTGTTTTTAGAGATAGATGTGTAGTAAGTTTTCAGCAGCAAAGCTTGGAAATTGGAATCAATTTGTAATCCATTGTAACGAGCAACAACTTGGAATAAATTATTAAATTTTGTCTATATAAAGTACTAAAGTGACACACTGACATATGTTATTTATACAAAACAGGAGCTACAATGCTACTCATCTATAAAAAGATATGTAATAATGTGACATTGAAATTCAGTTGCAATAAAATAAATGGTTGTGTTGTGTTATTCTCGATTCCATGAATCTTCATTATTCATTTACGTTTAAGAGTAAAGAGTTGTTTTCTGAGTTTGGAACTCTAGTCAGTATTAATAATTTAATATATTCAAATCAGTTTTTTTCTTTTGAGAAATTAAGTAATATACTCTATGTAATTGTTAGGCCGATGCCTATGGTATTGACTTTAAAACACATGTGTCATGTTATTTTTTTTAAGTTAATATCATAAATTAGTAAATTACTCAAGTTTCAAATTCAACCGTTGGATGAACATTTGATGTATGGTTGTAGTGACATTCCGTAATGAAATGAACAGAGCGATGGCCTTCCCAATTTAAACCTCCGGAATTACCCTATAATCGTTAGATTTAGAAAGATCAACGGTTAAGATTATGACAATAGCAAACAATCAATATGAAAATTTTATGACGGTTTGGTCATTTAAATGCCTATCAAAATAATTGTTTAATTTATGAATTTTTATATAAAATATTTTATAAATGGAATATCTTGAAAAATTAGAAAACAATGATAATTATTAGTGATAAATATAAAAATTTACTGTTATAATTAACAATTAACAAAATTTTCTAAAATCGTATTAAAAATAAATCTTGTTAAATATATTCTAAAAATTGAAAATAATTATGTTTTATTTTGAAAAGATTTTAAATTAATATATATTTTTATAATAATATTATAAATCACATATATTAATATAAAAAATGATAGCTATTAATATTATAAAAAAGTCAAAAGTTTCTAAATTCATATTAAAAATATTCAAAAAAGTTATATTCTATTTTCTTTTTATAATAAAAATTATAAAATGATATATATTATAAATTAAAATACTATATAATAATTTTTTACGGTTTAATAAAAATATAGCAAGTCAAACTATACGGTCTAATAAATTTTATAGCTATAATATATGTTCTAAAATTGAAAAAATGGTCAAATATTTAATAGACCATCAAATTCCTGGCCTGTTGTCAACTGTCAAGTGATTAATGTTTATTTTTAAAGTTAATATCATAAATTACTCAAGTTTCAACCATTGGATGAACATTTGATGTATGGTTGTAGTTGCACTCCGTAATGACATGCACAGAGCGATGGGCTTCCCAACTTAAACCTCTGGAATCACCCTATAACTGTTAGATTTAGAAATATCAACAGTGAAGAATTTGCAACTTGTAGACGTAAGACATGTCATTCACTTTAATGTTCCAATTTCGAAAAACAAAGCATTTAAAGCACTTTGTACTGCTAAGTGTCAATTGTCAAGTGATTAATGTTTATTTTTAAACTTTAAAGTTAATATCATAAATTACTCAAGTTTCAACTGTTGGATGAACATTTGATGTATGGTTGTAGTTGCATTCCGTAATGAAATGCACAGAGCGATGGGATTCCCAACTTAAACCTCCGGAATCACCCTATAACCGTTAGATTTAGAAAGATCAACGGTTAAGAATTTTAAACTTGTAGTCACTAGTCTTGTAGACCTAACTCCTAAGACGTGTCATTCACTTTAACATTCCAATTACGAGAAAAAAAGCATTTAAAACACTTTGCACTTTGAAATTGTACAGTGATTTTTAAAGTCTTCAATCGTCAGATTGCTCATTGGCCATTGTAGTGCACCACCCTATTTTGGATTCCATAGTTCCACTTCCAACAACGCCATTCCAGTTTTCAAGCATCGGGACTCAAAATTTGGGTAAGTGAAAGAATTCTCGTGGCTACGTTTCATCGTTTGACATTTCTTAAAATCTTATTTTGTCAAAGTTTGAAGTTTGGTTTTAGACTTTAGAGACTCAAGAATTCATTAAAATTAAGGAGGAATAATAGGTATAACTTATTAGGGAATTCAAATTTCACAACTTCACATTTGTACAAGCATGTCTACCACCAGTACCACTAGAGCAATGTTCGATAAAAAAATACATTATGCAGAATTGCTTAAAACCCCAGGTTTCACCGATGGGTACCATGATATTTATGATCCTGAAATCTATAGTAGGCGTACCTTAGAACTTAGATTTCCATCTCAGAATAAGGCTGCAAAGAAAACAAAAGTTGATAGTATCAGTGCATCGTGGGTAACTGGATTAGGGCGCATGATGTTACATGAAGTTTTCCCTTGCCCAAAATTTATCATGGTCTGTGCCGAAAATTATGATGATAAGAAAAGAGAAATTGTTAATAAAGATAACCAAAAAGAATTGTTATCCATTAATGTAGAAGAACTTGGAAAAGTGTTGGGGTTTACAATCGAAGAATTTGGAAACCACCACATTGACCTAGAAAATCTTTCTAGTGATTATGAAGCAGTGGAAGAAAGGTTGAAAAATGATTTCTTAAATAAAATAGTTAAGGACATAAACGAATTGAAAGGTGATCATAAGCCTCCTTATAATTTGGAAATTTTTAAACCATGGGTTCATGATACTATTTCCATACTAGCATTTTGCCTCGGTCTGGATAGCAATTTGGAAGTGGGTGCAAGCCTCCTTGAAATGGTATATAATATTCATTATGCTAATGAACATGTCAAATATAATTATATTCAACACATTGTAGAATCCATGCATAAACAATTTTTAATGATAAAAGTAGGTTCCATGAAGACATTTAGGTTCACAACCTACTTGTGCTATCTTTTTCTATTCAAATTTAGAGGAATGTTTCAGATCAACAAGCTTCAGATTCAGCCCTACAGTAATGCAGAGGAAAATAAATTGGCTCTAGTATATGAATGGACTATTGAGATAAGGATGCATGATTCTCGAAGGAACTACAATCATTTTGTAGACTAATTTTTGGCTCCATTGCATCAAGTAATTACAAATACTCCAATGCCTAGATTGCCTATGTCATGTAGAAACTGCATGCAACTAGGAAAAGAAATACAATTGGCTGATTGGTAATTAATAGAAGAATATACTGTGCTAAGATTTTATGGATCGGGAGTACAACCATTCAAACTTCCAATAAATGTGATAGAAAGGGTTTTTACATTGGAATATGTAAGGCAAGTGAAAAGTGCTGATGAACTACACTTTGTCAGTCAACAAAAGAAGACCTTATTTCCTTCTTTACTTTTTTCATGTGGAGGGTTCACATTCGAGAGAAAAGCATTTAGTGTGGCACATAATCTTTTGATTTTTTTTTGCATTTGATGCTATCTGTCACTGGTAATATGATCCATGTGACATCATTAAATCAATGATTGTGGCCAATAGGAATGTTGTAAATATAATTCAACATCAAAGTAAACCCTTGCTTGAAAACTTGAGAAACAAGGATTCTTGGGATGAGGTCACAATAGCAATGGAGAAAAGTGTTGTTGAGAATGGTATTTATTTTGAACAATTGTCAACAAAAATTATGACATTGCACTGAAAGATAATCAGGACATACAACAATTTTTATGAAAAAAGTGATAAACCATCTAGTAGAGTAAGAATTCCAAGTTCTCTAGAGAAGGAATTTATAGATAAAAATTGGTCACGATCCAAAATTACTACCTTTTGGTCTATGAGGAAGGACCTAGGTGATCCAAGAGCTCTTGCAGAGTATGATGCTAATGAAGAAGATAAAGAGTTAAGCAAATTGTGGAATATAGAGCATCTTGATGAACGTGATGAATTTGATGATGATATTGATAGGGAAGAAGAAGAACAAAGCCATGCCAATTACAAACCTGGTTTAAGTGAGGCCGCAAAACAAGAATATGCTTCAACATATACTTCAGGAGCAACCATAATTGAAAAAATTGGTTATGAAGGTGGTCCTTTGGGGTCCAAAGGACAAGGCCCTTGAACAATACAAAGTGTTGAGCATAGAAAAATAGTTGATAAATCTGGCCTTGGGCTTGGAGGTGAAAACGTAGACAAAGGGGATACAAGTCAAACTCAATTTGTTAGAGCTTGTAGTCCTCATCCTCATGGTCAGATACAATCACAACTAGGACATTCCCTTGGTGGACAACTTAGTGCAACTGCGAGTGCCATTGGTGGCAATGGTATGGGTAGTAGTACTAGTAGTGGTCAACATGTGCTACAACAAAAAATTACACACAATACTAAGAGGAAAACAAAAAAAGATACCACAGAAACACCAGGTGATCAAGGAAATCAAAAGAGGCAAAGGATTTTGACAGGTCCAAGTCACACTATCAGTGGATTCACTAGTACCACAAAGGAGTTATTTCAAGAAACTCCCACAAATCTAGTTAGTGTGGGTGCAACATAATTAACAACTACAAGTACTCCTATTCCTTCACCATTCAAGCATTCCATTGTTCCTACCTCCCCAGTTTATGATTTCATTGAAGAGTTTAAAAAGATATCGGACTTGAATAAAAAAGAAAAGAAGCAACTGATGGAGAGCGTGTCTGCTGTAACTTCAAAGACTGCAACAACCATGGTATTACCCACATTTGACACAAATAAAGAAATCATGGAGTACACAATTTTTGTTCCCACAGTTCAAAACAAACCAACAAATCAGATGGATCAATCTGAATACCAGGTAACCAATTTTCAATTGGATTTTTCTGGCCTGAAAAATACTGACAAAATTAATGTATCAAAGAAGAACAATGAATTGGTGTACACATCATTGCTAAAGAAAGAAAGAAGAAAAGGTTGTAGACCCAAATAGAAAAGTTACAGGAAGACCTAGCAAGTGAGAAAGCAAAGAGGAAAGCAACAGATGACAAGAGAAACGAATTAGAAAAAAAGAATAATAAAATCTGCCTCTACATCAACAAGCAAAGAGGATAAATCAAATGAGAGAGAAGTGAATGACCTGAAGCAAAGGCTAGATGAGAGCAACAAGAAATATGATGAGGAAAAATCCATTTCAGAAAAATTAAGAGTAAGCATTGCGAATGGAAATTAACAGTGGGAACAAAAATTGGAGAAACAAAGAAAAACAAATGAAAGATTGGAGACAGAGCTGACGGAAGCAAAAGAAGAAATTAAGTCTTCTCAAAATAAGTTATCTACATTTTGTAGAGATTTAGTGAGGCATATGAAACAAAAGATCCAGGATGAAATAATGCAGAAGTTTGATCATTTGTGTGACATGTTTCAATTGATTGATGCTATCAGACAACATTATAAGAAGCTCAAAAAATATTTAGTGGACAACAAAAAGGTGTTGGAATTAGAGAAATCTACAAATGAAGTTCTACAAACAGTCTACAAAGCCAGTGACAATGATCTGAAATCAAAAGGGATTACTAATCGTATTGAAACCTCAATGAAGTTGTCATCTATCATTGAAAAGTGTTTGAGAATGTGTGGAACAAAGGAATATTTGCATTTGGTTGCAGACAAGATGAAGGTGGTGGATGAAAAGGTAAGGAACTTCATAGAGCTTGGTTTTCCAGAGGCTTTTGACACAAATGAGTGGTTCATTGGAAAGGATGGTTTTAGAAAGAAGATGGAAAGTGCAAAGAAGATTGATTTGGACCAATTTCCTCATAACCAAGATGTGAACTATTTGGATTCCATCAGAACACTAATAACCTTGAGTGCAAAATTGATTGAAGAATTCAAGACAAGTTCCATTTCCAATTACAATCATGAAATGTTAACAAAAATTCAAGTCAAACAACATTAGTTAGAGCAAATGGAAATTCCACCACTTGAAGAGTGGAAGTTGCTAGAAAAGTTGATACAGTAACTTGATTTATTATTTTCAATCTTTGATAATATGAGTTTCAAATTTCCAACTCAGCTCTATGTAGACTTGTCTTTGGGAATTGGCAAGATTTTGCATTGCCAATGCCAATATGTACTCCTTCGTGTGAAATTCAATTAAAAAGATCAAATTCAGACTTCAGTAATGTGATGAAGTTCAATTATCTGTATTATTTATTTTATCATTTGAATTACTGATGAACTTGATGGAACTTCTAATTTTTCTCTCTGAATTCCTCTTTGTCTTGACCTTGTCTTGTTCTATCAATGTGTCATATTGTTTGGGAAAGAACTTAAGGTTGGGGTTTTTATTTTGGTTTTCATGAAAATCCTAATGTCGTATGTAATACCTTGGGTGAAAATCTATTCGGATGTTACCTTTTTTGGGTGGGTTTTGTTGGTGTTTTTTAACGTAAATCAAGTGTCTCCTAATCTACCTATGGAATTGCCAATTCCAATCAAGGGCAGCTTGGAGGACCTGGACCAACTGACGAGGATTTTAACTGTAAAATCCTACACTTCGGGCTTTGCAAAACCCAGGAGGGTGGTCCCCATAATGTGTTTATGATCTTTGCACCGAACTCATAAAAAATCATTAACAATTAACAAATAATCCCATCAAATAGCTCTAAAGAATAGGATAATACTGAAATGAGCTGGCCTTTCACCAATAATATCAACTAATGTGAGCATGGGATGATTACAACATTATTTCATAACTTATGATAGTCATTTTATTTGCAATTTGGCAGCAAGCTCTACGTAAAGACATACAGACACAAGACTTCACAAACTCGTACAATTTAAACCAGTGCCATATACCATTGGGGAGTCAAATTCACAAACATTTAAAATTTAACAATAGATTCAAATACATAGCATATAAGATCCTAGGCAATATTGCATTACAATAATATCAATCCATATTCTAACCCAATAATTCTTACTAAATCCCTTTACAAACATATCCATCCATGATTCCATCCAAGCATTTTAATCAATTCCTTGAATTAAAGCCAAAATGGAAAACATACACACCAGAGCAGTGAGATGAACACCATAATCCTTGATTATACTATTCAAAATTATGATATGTTTATACAAACGAGAGACATGAGCTCAAAATATAACATCATAACTCAAATGCTAGTACTGTTGTGAAACATCAAATCTTCATAGACCTAAAACCCCATTACCGAATAACCCCAAACCCAAATTGTATTAATATTAAAATAATTGGTTCTTACAATCTGTTATGCAACTATACCTAGACTCGACCTCAAAATATCTGACTTGCCAACCCCTATTTCTGGCCTTGAAATCCTTCTTATAGAAAATGAAGGAGCAAACAAGCATCGGGCCATAAATTACACATGCCATTGGTCAATTGGACCGCTATGTGCCAATTCAAAAATATGATTAAAACCACTGAGTCCCAGAGCATCTTTCCATTGATTCCACTCATTACATAATAGCTGCTACATTAGCTATATCTCAAAACCTGCGCCAAAATCCGTCATGGAAGAAAAACCATAATCAGTTATACTATAACCGCTGAGCTGTTAGTTGTCGGTAATAGACTTTGTTTTACTCCTCTTCGGTTAAGTACTTGTCCACCCATTTTTGGTATTCCTCATCCGTTGGCCAGTTAAAATTCACCACCTCAATCACCCTAGTATCATAAGGTGTGTACTTCACCACAACCTGGTTAGCCTCTCTCTCAAAAGACTCTAAGAATATGCTGGTATTAATTATTTTATTCATACTGCTCACCAGCAAGTCATAGTTTGAGTCATCACAAATCAATTTGATTTGTGCATCAATAACCTCTTCTGCCCTATCTTGCCACTACTGCAATGTCTTAATATTCTCTGTGCATCTATTATATCTGGCAGAAAAGTATCATTCCAGTCATCAAAACTCTTTACCAGTTCTCTCATTTTTCTACTCAAATCATCAAGTAGGGCCTAAAATCCCTTCAATGATTTCACAAAAAATTGAGTAGGCTTCAATGATCGAGGCCTATTGTCTGCATCAAACTTGGAAGCCTTAAACATAACATCTAAGTCAGTGGCCCGAGGGATCCACTTCTTAACCAAAGGAAGAACTACTTCCTGATCTCTATTAATGTTTTTAATTCCACCCAAGAACAAAGAATACAAAGAATGTACAAATGGAAACCTACAATCAACCTTCTCATTTAGATGCCTCAAAATGGTGTCAACCACCTCATTGTGTTTAGAAATTGCATCATCCTCACTTTCCTTTAGGGCAGCCTGCAATTCTGTGATTTTATTCAACATTTGCTTCTTGGTACGATCCACAGAATACTCAACTTCCTCTTCAACTGGATCTGGTGCAGGGCTGAGAGAAGGTGCTCAAATGGGGGACCCAGGAGTAGAAATGATTGGGATATTAAGGGGAACTGACCTTGAAATAGTGGGTAGTGCTCTGATACCAGAGGCATTGGAGGATTCTCCTACCTACCCATATTTCAGTCTATCTACTTCAGACTGCAGCTCAACATTCCTTTGTTGTATTCTACTACATTCCCCAATTATTATGTTGTATTTCTCCATCAGACTCTTCTTTTCAGCTTCCTCCCTTTCAGCTATCTTTTGGGCCAATTTGGCCACATTCAATCTCAAGCTTGTGGCTTCTATTGTTGAGGTTCCAGAAGCTCTCTTGATGATGAGCCCTCCCCTTAGACTTGGGCCAATATCAACCACATTTCATTTTCTACCCTGGGGTGCCAATTCCCATATGGCCAGAGTTTCATATTCCTCACTAAAAGTAGAGTCTTGCAGAGCTTCCTTAACCTCTTCCTTACTGTTTTGTACAGGATGCTTGGAGTGCAGGATAACATTGAATACTACAGCATTAGCTATGTCCCATTCAGGAAGAATGAAGACACCAGCCTGAGTCACAAGTCTCCTTCCTTCCTTAGGAGTAATGCTCTTGAATTCCTCCATTAGTTCAGCCTTAACTTCAGCATCATTCTCCTGTTCAAACCTTTCAAGTCTTGAATCTCTCCTTCTCTTGCATTTATCTTGATATTCATCTAATTTCATTCTCCAAATTAACTGCAAGAATACAAGAGTCTTCACGAAGGCATCCTCATCCAGGAATGCCTTGTAGGCCTCCATCCTGGCATCTTGTACACACTGCCCCTTTATATCCATATTAGTTAACACCAATTGTGTTGATCTAGGAGGAGAAGGGATACCAACCTGCATGTCTTGACCAGTTATAATTATTTCATCCATCATAGCCTCTTGTGTTTCCTCGACTCTTTGCCTCTTTAGGCTTGGCTCTGATAGTAACTCTATAGGATCATTTCTTGGTGGTGAATCTAGGTCCACAATCCTTATCCCTCTAGGTTTCCTGATCCCTTGACCCGGTTGTGATGATGCTTGCATTATTTGTTTTCCCCTGTTATCTCCTGCCTCCTCATCACTACTATCATCTCTCTTCCTCTTGTATAGAGGCCTATCCTCTGGTGGCTGATAAGTTGGCCTTGTTTCTTCAGGCCTCGCCTTCGGTCTCTGAATTCCCAAGTCCACTTCCAAATTGACTTTCTTGGTTTTCAAGGTGCTCATGATATCTTTGAAGTTATTCATTAAGAAATCTATTCTTTTGTGAAATGGAGTGAACTCCATTAGAGGATCATATTTTGGATCCATTTTATGCACCATAGCCAGTAGTTTCTCATAGGCAATCCATTTCTCTTTATTCAATTTCTACCTGCTCAAATCAAACTCATTTTCTGATTAGATCCTTAGGAAAATTGAAAACATGTGCAAACTTGCCACCTTTAATTCATTGCCTGAATAGGGCAAAGAATCCCTCGGGGTCATGCTGTCTCTTAGATCCACTCTTCAAATGATAATCATCAAAAAATATTCCAAAATGGACCCATCCTCCCTTGGAAAAGACAAAATCTGAAACAACAGTATAATCAGGGAACAAAGTCCCTTTTCCTTTCCCTGTCAAATTATCCTCATGAATGCAACCTAGTCGCCACATGACCTTGGAAAATCCCATCCTTGATGGTACATTATATGGGAGAATGTGAGGAGCTCCCTGGAAACCATAAAACCTTAGGACAGTGCTTACGGGGTATAAGATGATGTCACCCCAATTGTGGCACACCTTCAAATCAGGCTTCCTCACTTTGGATCGGAGGAAATCATGCAAATCCTCAGGGACCCTTGGCACATTTACCACCAATCTAGCTCTAAGTCTAGAAGCAAAAAAATTATCAAACTGCACAAAGCTAGCACCTCCCCTATTGCAAGACAAATTTGCACTCCAAACCTGTACTGGTAATCTTTCTCCATTCACTTCTTGCCTCAATTCCATTTTCTCTGAGAAGAAGTCAACATTCTTGTGCATGAACATATGCATTAATAGGGAGTACCAAAAGAAAGGAGTACCAATGTCCCCCATATGTAACTTCAACAAACCCTCATGTATCTTTTCAGCAAGAAAAGATGCATAGTCGTACACTACAGAAAAATTGGGATGTTGAATCTGAGCCCCCATAAACATATAAACAATGGGCATCACGGTATTAGGGTTGAAACCTAAAATCTGGAAAAGTGAATAAAATGTTGCCAAGAAGTGATCAACAAAATAACTCAGCCTGAAAGGCTCCTGATCAGTGGGCTGATGTGAATCGTTGAATTGCGTACCTTGGCTAAATGAGGAGGAAGCAATTTTGATCTGAAAAGAGGCTGTGACCTAGCATATTCCTGCTTCATTTCCTCAAAATCTACTCGAACTAAGAATGGCCTATATTCACTCAAATCAAAAACCTAGCGAATCTCATCTGCATTTATATTTAGTAGAACCCCACCATCATTATCCCTGATAATCCTTGTAACATGATCATATCATGCTGCCACTGCTCTGAGTAGGTCAATATTAGGAAATACATTTGGTACAACTAGTTTCCCCATATCGTACCTCCAACCATTACAAAAAGGATGAGGCACATTTCGCTGCCCATACCATCTCCTAAACATTTCTAGGCCCATCATTTGGACCCCAACATCTGCAATATTATAGGTTTTACACCTTAGTCCCTCGCCTAAGGCTTTCCCATTCATTAAAATCAAACCCCTCTTCTTGTCGTTCGTTGATAGCGGGAATTGATCTAGGAAATCGTCGTATAAATTCCTTTGCAAATAATCAATATGGCCAGAATGTTGCTTTGATGGCACCATTTCAAACAACCAGGGCTTCTCCTAAAATCAAATTCTTGAACAAACTAGGGCTACCCAAAATGAAATTACACCAGAACTTTGCAATTTCCCACAATTCAAAAGAACCAGTAACCTTACAGTCTTAATCAACAAGACCCCTGACCAACACAATACAACCCTCCACAAAAAACACATTCAAACAAAAACCATGGCATAGAAGGTAACTCACAGGATTTCGCGCCTTGCAGAAAACCAAACCTCGCTGTAATTGCTTGAAAAACTCAATCTCTGGCTCTGGAGTCTTGGACCGCTTCGAAAACATTTGAATGCTTTTGTGGTGAAGATAGAATGGAATTAACTACTTAAAGCCGATGAAAAATGGCCAGTAGACGTCTCATCCACCATTAAAGCTCACTTGCATGCCGTGCCAACGACTTCAATCATATTTGATGCAAATTTAAATCCTTGTCATCGATCTCTTGTTCCTGTCAGATCATCAATGATTAGATGGCTATCTTCAAAAGGTTGACAACATCTCCATGTCATTATTGAGGGCCCACCATAATACACAACGCCAAAGGAATACACGTGGTGTTCGCTCGTGATATCGCAATCACTAAACACCCTTCACTTTAGGATCACGCGATGGTGGGAAACCATTGATTCCCTCCATCGGTGATCATGATCGTTCACAATAGTGAGCAGCACCAAAACCTATCCGTCAAGCAACTTTTCATCAAGGTTAAAACATCATCGTCGATCTCGAGCACGTGCATCTCACATCTGATTTAGTAACCCACTCTATAATGTACTAAAGTTTGATACAAATATTAAGCAGTTTATTTACTCCTTTTCAGCATCGGCAACCTGGGACACGTGGTGACCGCCCATGATATCGCAATCACCAAGCAACCAACAGTGATGTCATCACGAGATCGCGGGGAACGGTCAAGATCAACCATAGGGAGATCGATGGTCACTAAAAATAACCCCTACAAAATAATACAATTACTTAAAATAAAAGAGGGGAAGAGGACACCGCCTAGGACAATGAAAAACGATGGCTCAAAGTTGTTCTAAAACATAGGGCATGGTCCGACCCAAACTTGAGAAATAAAAGGTCAGGCGAAATATTTAGAATTTTTATTAAAAGGGGCCTGGCCTAGACGATTCAATGGGACATAATTTGTTTTGAAACCACCCTCAAAAAGGCAATGTCAGAAAAGACCCAACCCAAAGATATACATTATATGGCAGGTTACTAAAGTGGTTGTGAGATGCACGTGCTCAAAATCAACGAAGGTGTTATAATCTTGATGAAAAATTTGCTTGATGGTTATGTTCAACAATGGTGACTGTTATGAATGAACACGATTACCGATGACGGAGATCAATGGTTGCCCGCCATCGTGTGATCAGAAGATGTGAGGTGTTTATTGATTGCGATATCACGGGTGAGTGCCATGTGTATTCCTTTGGTGATGCATAGTGTGGTGGGCCATTTGTGCTGAGATGGAGATTACATCAACATTTTTGAAGGCATCCATTTGATGCTCTGATGAAAGTGAAGGTTTGACGGTTGGGATTTGAATTCGCATCAAATGCAATTGGAAACTTGGAGCCTTTGGCGTGGCATGCAAGTGAGCTTTAATGGTGGATGAGACATTTTTTGGCTCAATTTGATCGACATTAAGTAATTTTCCTTCGTTCTATTTTACCACAAAGTTATAATAGATTTTGGTTGTGTCTTGATGACAGTTTTGGGCCACTTTTGGCCAAAGTTTCTTGAGGTTTGGCGGCTGGCCAGTGCATCAGCCATTTTCCAGCAGATGGGAAAAACAAGAAGATTCTCATGGGACTCAGTTGTTGTAACAAATTTTTGAAATATCATAGGGGGGTCCAAGTGACCGGTGACATGTGTATTTCTGGCCCAATGCTTTTTTGATCCTTCATTCTCTATAAGAAGGATTTCAAGGCCAAAAATACGAGTTAGCAAGTTGGATAATTTTAGGCCAAGTCTAAGTAAAGTTGCAGAGCAAATTGTAAAGGGCCTGTTGTTTTAGTGAAAATATTGTTTTAGATTTTGTGTCATTTTGTAGTAGGTTTAAAAATCATTAGAGTTTGATGTTTCAGGATAGTACTAGCATCTGAATGGAAATCACTCATTTTGAACTCATGTCTCTCCACTGTATAAACATATCATTATTTTTAATAAAATGATTAAGGATTATTTTGTTCATTTCTAAGTTATGGATGTTAGAACTGTTAGTCTGTTAGCTTATGTTATGTTTTGACTAAAAATCTTGATATAATTCCTGAAGTGCAATATAATATAAAATATCATGGAGACTTGGAGTGCAATATAAAATATTAAATAAAATATCCTGAACTTGAAGTGCAATGATTCACAATTTATTTGAATACAATATAAAAATTCATCAACTACTAATTGGAATATGATTCATGCAGTGCTTGAGTGAAATATAAAATAAGATTATAAGATATCATGAACTTGAAGTGCAATGATTCACAATTTTCATTTAATAGAATATAAATATCATCAACTACAATTTGGACTTTGGAACAATGGAAACTAATTCAAGAAGTGCAGTAAAAATACCTAAAACCTACTAATTCTCTTCCATTTCCCAAACGGAGTCAGGGTCCTCAAACTGATGCTCATCTTCAGATAAAGTAAAAGAGTCATCTTGATTCAGAGACTGCTCTGTACTTTGTTTGGCCTGTGTCTCAAAATCAACATTCATTGTTTGATTTGTGTCAATTTCAATATCAATGTCATCTTGATCTATCCCAAACCCACTGCCACTGCCACTAGTACCACCACCAGTACCGATGACTCTTGGAATTGGAGAGCCTGTGTTGCACAACCCGACCCCTCTTCTTTCACATGTGGACCTCCAGATTGTGAGTGCCCTTTCAAAAGGATTTTTTTCGACATTATATGCAGTTCCTTTCATCCTCAAGCAATTTTGCAAATTCTTGTCTAGTTTGTTTCTTAACTTTGATTTCAAAAACCCCAATGTATTGAAAAATATTTCATCCTCCATCGACCCCAATATCATTGTTTGACATAAATCAACAAGTTTGAAATATTTTGACATCGAACCACGCAATATTTCACTCTGACCTAAGCTTGTCCAAACCCTTTTTATTGATCCCAGTTCAAAGGCCTTCTCCTTGCCCATGGAATCAGATTGGTCCCTCATAGCTATTGCAAAACTCCGACATTGCTTTCTAAGCTTATTTTCATTTAAAATTCCTTCTATTGCCTACTCATTGTATGTTACCTTTTTCGAAAACTGTTTGATCATGATTTTTACTTGATCATGAAAATATTTTGGGTTATCTCGGTTTACTCAAAATTGAGGATACACAATACCCATGGCTTCAAGTATTTCATGTTGAGGGAATCTTTCACGAATCTCTAAGGAAAGAGATTTTGCAATTTCCTTCAAATTATCACTAACAGATTTAACAATGTCGTTAAAATCTTCCTCATTAATAGGTACTTCTTTTCTAGAGTGCCTGGTTGTCTTACAATGGTACATTGGTATCTCATGTCCATGTACACAAATACATAAATGCTCGCTTGCATTAAACTATAAATAATTATCAGGATTATTCAAATCAGTAATTTTTTGCCACATCAAATAATTTGCGCCTTCTTGTGTTAGATCTAGATATAGATGATCAAGGGCCAAGCATGTAAGTTTATGTAGATTTGCATATTCATAAATATACATAGTTCTATCTTGGGATTTCTTCACAAGATTATTCATCTCATCCAGTATGAGGAGAAGACTAGCTAAAGTCAAGAGTGTCTCTATATCGCTTAACCTATGTAAGAGTTTAGGAGCTTTGTCTACTGTGTTGCAATGCTCGTACATCAACCCAATCAAGGATTGATATTCTGAAAGAACTCATTGCGTTGGTCCATGCAGGGAGATCCATCTGGTATCGACATCCTTGAGAAGCTTGTTTTCAAGTGTTATTCCCTCAACAAAATGTTGAAATTCAAGGAAACGTTTGGGACTTTGGTAGAAGTATGCGTGGATCTCGCGAACTAGATTTTCAACTTTTGATACTGTTGGAAACTTGCTTACAATTTTAAATGCTAAATTCATTCTGTGGGCCATGCAGTGAATGCCAAGCATGTATGTTGTACAAGTAGTTTGTAACTTTGTGCAAAGACCACTCCTTGACCTTGCATCACTGCAGCTCCATCAGCTCCTACACACACCAACTTTTTGGCAATTGTCAACTCATCCAAACATGCAATTTCATTCAAAGATTTCTTGACTAGTTCAAATAGATTTTGCGATGTTGAACTGTCCTTCATTTTACGAACACAAAGAAGATGAGCTTGGCGAACATGTTGTTCTACAGTATACAAATGCATACAAACCCCAGAAGTATTGTCTACCACAGTAACTTCATCTAAAGATAATGCAATGAAATTTGACTCTTTTAATTTCTCCTTTAAATCTTGCTTTTCCATTGCAGCAAGATAGTTCGCCCATTCCCATCCAGCGTTTACCGAACAATGTGAGAAGGGAAAGTGGGGAACACTCAAATAAGATAATAAATCAAAATATTATGGGTAGTCTATCATAGGACTCCCCCTGGAAAAAATATGAAAAACAACACTCATCTAAACAATTTTTGACAGATTTGTTGCTGCCATGGCTTTTCCAAAATGAGCCTCAAGTGTACCTTCAGATTTTTTAATCTTTGAAATTCTATGGTTATGCTCTCAATAATCTGTGACATACTTAACATGAAGACATTCTTCCTTTGATTTTCATCGTACGACTGATTGTTCCTTTTTGTCTATGATTTGTTTTTCGTAAACTTTGTCGATATGCTTTTCTATAGTGTCAAGATTTAGTAGCATCATCTTGTCTCTTCCATATTTCCAACTATAAATCTTACATCTGACCTTTGTTTCCCTTTCAATATCATTTTCGTTTGATACCCCCACTGGTTGAAGGAATGGGTACTTCGACAACCAACCAATTTGAAAATTCCTTGTCATTTCCCACTCGTGCCCCAATTTTGCTTTTCCTTTTCTTTTCTTGCTACCAACATCATCCTCATCCAAGTCGATTATCTCATTCTGGATATCCACTGTATCCCTTGGAACATCTTCTATGGTATTGCCATCCCCATTTGATACATTTTGATTTAACACAATGGCAATCTCACCTTGACCTTCCTGTGGCAGAAGAGTTGATGATGTATCTCCATCTTCAATAATATTTGGTGGAAGAGTTGATGGTGTAGCTCCACCTTGATTTGATGGATTAGAAGCTTTGTCAATTCCAAAGTAAGACTGTATGGTACCTCCCCATTTTGGGCATTTTGATGGCCTCCCAGTCTCTTCATTACCCGCCTACTCAGGAGTCTTACCCTTGTTGCTCGACATATTGATCTCACTTCGAATAAAAGCTAGAAAAAAATGTCTTCTTGTTTAAGAAGGATAGACCGATAGAGAATATAGATCCCATTCCCTACTTAAAATTATGTCTAAGACTGAAGCAAGAATGGAAAGCAGATAAAGAAATCTCATTATTATAACTAATAGTCTAATAACTAATAACAGTATGAAGAAATGATCACTCACCTTTGAGTCTACGTTTTCGAGTTTCGTTGACTTCTGAATCGAGAAGTAGAAGCTCAGAACCGAACAAAATGTGTAAAACCAAACAAAATGTGTAAGAACAAATAACAATTTCAATTGTATCTATATCAATCCATATTTGGCGAATTCCACAGGATTTTGAAATGGTATGTTAAAAATTTGGCGAATCCCACGTGCTTATACAATGATACCTTGAAATTTTCAAGGTGAAATAGGTCCTCATAAGCAACTATTTATAAATTTTAATTGGCGAATGGGTCTTCATAAGCAACTATTTGTAAATTTTAATTGGTGAAATGGGTCCTCATATAATGTTGTCTTAATAGTATTGGCGAATATGTTGGTGTTTTATGACATGCTCCCCGGGATTCTTGGCGAAAATATTGATCGGTCCATTGGAAACGCGTAGTCTGTTATGGCGAATTTATTGCCTAAACATGCCTCATAAAAAAAAAACTGTTGGTGAATGGACATGCATTGGACCGATAGTTCATGAATTCCTGGCGATTTGAACACCCTGCGGATACGGTAAATTCACCAAATTCGAATTTCCAGATTCCTAGAATTCGCCAATTGGTGAAGATTCACCACTAAAGTTATCCTTGAGTGGCACCCATCCTTATCTCCAATAATAGATGCCTATGATGTGTCAAAACACACACCACCACATGTAACTCCCCTTTACAACTCATTTATGTGTGCAACATTTTTTTACATCTCCCATTTCAAGAGACCCAACTTTTGGTGGCCATAATTTTTGATCCAAGTGTTTGATTGAAAAACCATTTGAACTATAGGAAATATAGTGAAGCACTCTATCAATATATAACTCTCTATTCTAGTTATGACCACTTTTAGGCCCAACAAATTCCTCTAAGGCGTTCAAACTAGACTTTGAAACTTTAAAAAATAAAAACTTTAATATCTTCAAATCCATATGCGATCTTGCAATGAAATTGCATGAGCATACTTAGCCTATCTGAAGATTTGGGAAAAATTCCACATCAATCCATGCTCAAATGTGAAATTTTTATACATATTGACATCATGTAATTGTAAGGTTGAGACTCCGTTTTACTAATAATAATAAGCTCTAATATTTTCTTTGTTCTAATATAGGATTCTTAAATACTTCCAAAGACCGAGTGCCATGATTCTTCTTGGGTCAAAGATATAGAGGGGACATTAGAAATCTTCACAAGGAGGGAGAAGCCTTGCTAGGAGCTCATATATTTCTACATATAGACTAGGAGAATCATTATTTGGATTATTTTTTATTTTTTATGCTCGAATCACAACCTATTATTTACTCATATTTTTTTCACCTAGTTGGTCATAAACTTGTTCAATTATTAGCTCTACTAATCATTAATTAATTTTGTTCTAGGTTTTCCAATTTAAATTCTAGGAGGTCATCAACACCTCTTTTACTTAGTTTTACTCCTCCAAAGTAAGAAGGTATGTCATAAATGACTCTTTTATTTCTTCCCATGCCACATTTAGACTTGATGATATCTAGTTGGTGAGTGAATTCTAGGGCTAGTGCTTTGCTAGTGGTAAAATTTGAAAGCTTGAAGACTCCCCTCCTAAACTTGTGAATCTTGATCTTGGTACAATGTTGTCCAAAATACAAGTCAAAAGGTACCTTTCTATTTTCTATAATACTTTTTTATTTTTGGCTTAGTTTGGCAATATCCTCATAATTGAAATCTGCAAGAATGGGAGAAGAGAAATTTCTAAAAAATCATAGTAGTTTTGAGGTTTGGTAAATTAAATTTATCCAAGTAAAAACTAGGACAAATATTTAAGGATAAACAAAGTCATCCATGATAACTAGAAGCATGAATAGTTAAAACAACTAGGAATTCTAGTACAATATAAGGTGAACTGAAATAGAGGAATACCCAAAGACTCATTAGGTTCCAAAGTGTCTCAACTGGTAGTGTAATTATACATTAACAATTTATTTTATGAAGTCAAAAATAAAACCTTGGTTATGCATGTTGTTTTTTATCTTATGTAAAGCTCCCAATTGGAAAACATGCATGATTCTATCATTATCTATCAGAAAAATGAAAGATAGTATAAAACACCCATTTATCAGAACTAGGATAATGTGATAGGAAGCTTGGGGATTTCAATGTTCTATCTTTCTCTATCTAGCTCTTTGTTGAGATAATAAAGTTGATTTTTCTTGGTATCCTAAGTGTTCTTCACATTTTTTAATTTTAGTATAATGATTTTTTTAGGTGTGGTAATTATAACATGGATCTAACACTATAAGTTTTCATCAATACCTATATTTTCCCCCTTGTATCAACCCCATCTTGGATTTGTAACATTAAAAATAGGCTTGCACTAGTTCTAGATAGGGACACACTTTTGAAACCATGTATTGGGCTAGAGTGGAGCTCCATATCGGTATCCCAATTTTTTTCCCACTAAATTAGAGGCTTTTAATCATGTGTGTATGCGCCCCCAAAGGGCCTTCATCAGTCTATAAGGACAACATAAAAAAAAAGTATCAACAATATTAAAAAATAACACTAGATTAGAATGTTTTCCCCTTTTCACACTTTCATACTTATGACCAGTACCGAAACATTCACTTATGTTAGGGTAGAAGCATATAATTTTTTCCTTAGAACTTAGTGGGGATATCATAACATTAGCAAGGTTAAGGGTCTCTCTTTCTCTTTTTATAATGGCCTTTGATTATTGCTACAATTGATATTTTCCCTCAATGTTGTACAATTACAATATTAAGCAAAGTAGAATATAGAAGTAATGATTATAAAGGTACTTAATATCAAAATTTTAATTTCAAAAATGAATCAATTGGTCCCCTTTCATAATATTCTTATTGGAAAAGGATTTCCATTGAATTAAATATTTCTTCATTGCAAATGTATTACAATCATGCTTCCATTTTTAATTCACTATCTTGTGAAGTCAAAAATTTATCATTTTAAACCTTGATATTGGTGTCCTTAAAGTTATGAAATCCTAATGAAAATACTTTGCATGATAGAAACTATATTAATAATATCACCAACTACTCGTTTATGGTGGCTTTTTGGTATAATGAACTTCATTAACTCTCCTTGATTAGGGTAGTTGTTGATTTGTTTGGAAGTTTACTAGATTTATAAATTTTTGGAATTACAACACAATATGTATGAATATAGATTTGGTGGCATGCTATTTTATGCAAAAAGAATTATAGTTGGGGATGACACATTGGGAGCTAAAAAATTCCTTTTAGACTCGTACCTAAACAAAAGTTCAAAATTTTAAAGAAAAGTTTTAAAATATGCAACAACAACTAAGTGGCCAAGAGAGTCTAATATGAAAACAATAGAATTATTTTTGAAGAATATAAAAAAAAATGAAAAATTTAAAATAAAATATAGTACATATACAATTAAGTTGAGTTTAAATTCTATTCATGGAGCTTGAGATATATCACATTGATAGAGATATCAAGGATCTCATCAAATTCATTCATTATGTCATAATAATTATATTATTTCCATGCTACAATGGTGTAGGGAACACTCTAAAGATAATGAAACTTAGAATTTTATTCAAGTCTATTGATGCAGGAGCATCCATGGTTGACAGGCTATCCTACATCAACCAAAAGGAATTTGAATTTGAATTTTGATGAGGTTGTGAGATGAAATTGAATTTGATGTAAGGGATGTTGAATTTCATTTCATCTTGGTTAATTTCATGTTTATTCAAGCTCATTTTGAAATGGTCAAAATTGGTATAGTGCAAATAATGCAAAATTGCAATTTTAGTGCAATTTGAATTCAAAAATGCCAAGAAAAGCATGATAGGAATTGGGATATGAAATAAAGGTGTTTTAAAAAAAAAAATCAGAATCCCTAAAAAATAGGATTTGTGGAGGTGGGTGCCCAGGTCTTTTTTTTTTGGGATTTATTTTTTTAGGAGCTAGTGGACGAGCGGTCAAACGTAACTCCCAACTTTTGTGGAATGGAGAAATCAATTGGATTTAGTTTTTTAAAATAATTTTTATGTTTTAATTTATGTTTTCAGTGCAAATACATGATAGGGGTCATTCCAATTTGGGGAAATGGGAATTTGAAGGAAATTATTATTTTTATTCTGGCAGGGAGTTATAAAGGCATTATTTCTCCCTATAGCTTTCAGTTTTTCGAGAGGAGAAGTTGAAAGGGAGTTGGAGAGAGGTTGTATCATCCCATGGAGGTTGCTTTTTGTTGTATGTTTTAGGTGTGAGGATCTATTTTCAGCAGCAATAGATTTGAAGTTCATGGTTAGAACTTGTTGATTGTTGTGAGTGTTTGTTACAGGTTGCATAACTGAAGATTGTGAGACATAAGTCTACTTGTAGAAAGGAGAAAATAAATGAGTTTAGTTCTCAATTTGGGGGTTTGAAATTTTGTTTATTGAAGGTTTTGAGTGATTTATAACAACAACAAATAGAGTGCCAATTCTTCCAGTGAGAAGTTATAGGTGTAGGTGGAATAGAGGTGCTGGAGAGTGCATAGATTTGTGAGAGCTCACATAGTTTGAGCATGAGAATATTTTTCAATGTCTTTCATTGGCTCATGTGATATTTGTATGGGGTTTTATTTCTTTTTATTAGTCCTCTATGACTAAAAAGAAGTTGTAATAATATTTTTCTTTGAAGCATAGCAATGGTTGCAAGTTGCAAACCAAGATTGTGTTGGATTGTTTGCAATTTCTACGTTGTTTGAAGAACCGATTGTGAGAGGGTTTTAAGAGGGTTTTTGAAAGTATTAAATGGACATATGTTTATGTCCATCGGTCCTTTGATTTTACATTGTAATATCAAGTTTGCAAGTGCAAACCAAGTTTCTTGTTTTATGAGCAATACTGCCAACTGTTTGATGTAATGCCTATAGGGATTTTAAAGAGGGATTGAAGTGGTTTTTTTGAAGGGTGTTGCTTGCAGCCTTTCTTATTCCATCATCTATCTATTCTTTCTTTTGATTTGAGAATTGAATCCCCAATATTGAAATTGAGTTCAAATGAGTGTTTGTCACATGAAGATTGGGTTATTACATTTGGTATCAAAGCTTAGGGTTTAGCTCTAGGCCTTTTGATTGTAGATAGAAATTGCATGTTGATGAATTTTTTCTTTGGTAAAAGTTAAGTAATGATATCTCTCTAAGGTATGACGACAATTGGATGTTGGGAGAAGATTTTAACTCTCCTCTTCTCCACTCTGAAAAGTCTAGCGGACAAGATGACTACTCTGATAGTATGATGGAGCTGGCGGAGTTTTTAAATTTAGCTGGCCTCATTGATATCCCCATCTAAGGAACTAAGTTTACTTGGTCTAACAAAAGAAATGGGAATCACTTAATCCAAGTTAAACTCAATAGATTCTTGATCTCTTCTAATTGGGATATCTCTCAATTCCTTTCTCTCTCTACTCTTCCGAGACCAGGATCAGGTCATAATGCCTTGGTGCTGAAAAGGAATGTGGATCATAATATTAGTCCTTTCTCGTTCAAATTTGAAGCTATGTGGTGTCTTCCATCGAAATTTTCTCTATTGGTTAAATCATGGTGGGAGGAACCTTTTTTTGGCACTCCTATGTATTGCCTGGCTGAGAAATTAAGAAGAATAAAGAAAAAAATTAAAGGGTGGAATAAGGTGACTTTTGGAAATATCTTTGAGATAAAGAAGTCTTTGGGAAAGAGAATAAAGGAGGTTCAAGATTTAATGGAGGCTAGAAGGGTGGATGAGGAGCTCTGTTCCAAGGAAAGAGATCTCAGATCACAATGGTATAGGATAAACAAAAAGGAGGAAATCTACTGGAAACAAAAGTCAAGTGTTCAATGGCTAAAGGAAGGAGATAGGAACACAAAGTTCTTTCACTAGTCAATGTTGAAACATAGAAGCATAAACCGAATTAGATCTCTTGTGAAGGAGGATGGTTCAATGGTGACCAAAGAAAAAGAAATTGCGAGCAAATTAACTCTTTCCCCATGTTGAATGTGGTTTAGCAAGGGAAAGTGGTACACATGTACCGACATATACCTTCCCTCCAGAGTAAAATATCTCATTATAAACAAACTGACTAAGGCAAAAGGAGGAAGTTCCACTCTTGCATACCCATTTTTAAACCTTTTGAGCCTCTCACCATCATGAAGGAATTTTTCAATATACATCTGGTAGTTTGCTCCACTTTTTTTAGCAACTTTGTTTCCTTGGTTTTGCAACCCCGTAGCTTCGGCGATGAACCTGGTCGTAACTTCGAATTTCACAGCACCAATGGTGACATTTCCATTCCGCCAAGAGAGTGAATTTATCCGTTAGGTTCTTGTTGTATCCCTTCAGGGATTGGAAGAAAGGAACCATACCAGCTTCAACAAACAATTTCCATAAATCCACATTCTGTTGCAGAGCTTGATAGTTCAGCGGCTTTGTTCTCTTCCTCAACACTCCCATTTTTCTCTTTTGCAATTTTTTTAGCTACTTAGCACTCTTCTTCATAGTCTCCCACACCTTCTTCTTATTTCTCATAATGCAAAACTCACTCTTACACCAAAAGACATCGAGAGCAAATGAATAATTGTGAATTGAGAAGTTTCTTTTAGAAACCTCCCACAACACATTCCCTAGGGCGAAATAGCCATATCATTATTCTTACAAAAAATAATCTTCCCGTTAATTTCCTTTCCTTTCACCACATTAGGAATGCGAGAATTTCTGACACTAGGCCAATCCGCACGCATAGACATGACATCCCTTAAAAAAGTGAAAATCTTCATGTGATATTTCGTAACCTTCATGATGGAAAAATTATTAATATTACTCCCACCAAATTTTTTTTGATGACACTCTAATGTTTGGGGAAGCCTCGGTGGGGGAAGCTGGTATCTGGAAACAAGTGCTAAATGACTATGCTACTATTTCTGGACAGTGTATCAACTATGAGAAAAGAAAAAATTACTTCTTTAATACTGACTAACAAATCAAGGAAAGAGTGACAAAAATTTTGGGATGTAAGGAAGCTGAATTACCTGATTCTTGTCTGGGCCTACCTTTGATCTCTAAGAAGTTGAAGAATACTTATTGGAATCAATTGATTGAAAGAACCCAAAATAAACTTGTTGGGTGGAAAGGAAATCTTCTTAGTTTGGCAGGAAAAATTTAACTCCTTAATGCTTCCCTTCATAATATTCCAATATACTACCTCTCCCTCTTTAAAATCCCTGCCTTTATAGGAGAGAAGATAGAACAGATACAGAGAATTTTTTTATGGTTAGGTACTGAAGAAAAAATAGAATGTCTCTGGTTGGATGGGAAAAAGTGTGTACTCCTAAATGGAGAGGGGGCTTGGGTTTAAGAAGAATCTCCTTGCTAAATAAATCCATAACGACTAAAATTGGTTGGAATATCCTTGAAGGCACTAAAGATTGGGTTAAAATTTTCCAAGCCAAATACAAGAGGAACAAGAACTCTGGTTGTTTTTTGTATGCTTTGGATCTACTGAGTGGCTCAACTCTTTGAAATCATCTTGTTAAATTGAGAAATGTGCTTAAGCTGGGGGTGAGGAAGAGAATTGGGAATGGGAATAACAAATATTTTTGGAAGGATCCTTGGATAGAGTCTTCTACTTTGTCCTCCTTAGAAGACTTGAGACCTCTTAAACAAAGTCAAAATGAAAATTTTCATGTGATACACTCATTATGATAAACACTTCATGCGAAAAACACTCTTCAAATGAGTGTTTGCCAAACCATCACTTAAAATTTATTGATGATAGGAAATTAATTTCTTAGTAGATTGTATTTTATATTCTAATTCTAGTAACTCTATTATTCGTACCTTTAGGGCTCCATCTTCATCTATAACCAAATTTTTAACCATATGCAATGTCAATACCTCTAATGATATTGAAAGGATCACTTCCTTGCTCGAAATACTAAAGTATATTGAGATGTTTTGATTATTTTATTAGGATTGATCCAATCAAACCATAGGGATAATTTAAAATTTTAGGGGTGTTCCTTGGTGCTCTAAACCCATCTAATTAAGTATTTTAATCAAGTTCTTGTGTGTTTATTTGACCAAATCATTTCCTTATAAATAATAGTTTGAAGATATTTTCAAATTAATTGCATATTTCAAGGTGAACTCAAATATTTTGGAACCTAAAACTGCTTCACATTATAAGATATTATGGTTTATGGAATCCTAAACCTAGTGATAATTTCATCTAAAAAATTAATGATAACTCCTTCAATGGCTTATTTTAGAGAAATAGCTTTAGTCTATCTAGTGAAGTCCATAGCTATGAGAATGTATAGACAAATTGCACTAGAAATTGGATTAATAATTCTAATGAAATCAAGACCCCACTGTGAAAATGGTTCTACCAATATAGGTCCTAAATAAATTATAGTTTTTCTTCCTTTTCCAATGTATATTAAATTTTCTCTATACAATCTTTGGTGAAATTCATACCTAGTTTGTCTATTGTATACCCTAAAACACATCTTAACAAAGTTCCATTGAAATTTCTCTTAAATAGGAAATTATCAATCAATACATAGGAGACCCCTTGTAGCCTATAATATATCTTCTTACAAGTAGACATGTTTTATAGATATTTTCCAATTTTCATAAATTGAATTATTTCTTCCATCCAAGTTTTAATTCCTATTCATTTTTAAAATCATTTATATTCTTATGTCCTAGTTTTTTGGTTTAGCATTTTCTATGATATGCCAACATAGTTCTTTACCTTTTATAAGCTTATTTAGTTTGATATCAATATCATGTTCCATGATTCTAGTTATCCAATTCACTCTTCTCTCTTATTTCTTCCTCCATGATATACTCCCTAATATAAGGTTGTACAAAAAATGCTATAACTTTATTTCCTAATATCATATGTTTGAATTTTTTTAGACCTTTATATAGATCACAGGTCTATTTTCCCACAAAGTTATACTTTAATTTATACCCTTTAAGGGAACTTGAGATAAAATAAATAAATAGAGTGCTCATATTTTCTAGAATTATCCTTCTATGTCAAGTTTGTGTTGCAATGATATAATCACCACTCAATGTGTTTATTATAATTTTTAAGAAAATCAATTTTATCAAGGCCAAAGTAGTTGATATAGTATGTTTTATTTTTTTAAATAATCTCTCCCTTTGTGATTATATTTGAATTATTTATCCCTTTTAGTAGAAGCATTATAGGAATCATCAGACTAGTAAAATAAGAAAAAAAATTCCCCACAAAGTTGATCTTTCCAAGGAAGGACTAGACCACTTTCTTATTTACTAATAATTTGGTAGATCTATAATGGCCTTTACTCTATCCAATTAAATAGAAATTTATTCTCTAGAATTAAGATGTTTAAGGAGTTTGTTTTCATGGACTCTAAAGGCACACTTTTTTGGGTTCAAAGAGATGCCAAATTCTTGATACATCTGGAAAATCATTCCAAATTCTCAAGCTAATCCTATTTCTTATTTCAAAATAAAATGAGATCATCCAAGTATAAGATGATCTTATTTATGAGTTCATTGAAAGAAATATCCATGGTTCTTTGAAATTTCATGCTCACATTTGATTGACCAAAATGCATCTTAGTATATGCATATGTTCCCCCATTTATTGGTGAATAATTATCTATTCCATTGAAGGAAGGGAACAATGACCTTTTAATGAGGTCCTATTTAGATCCTTAAAATCTACATAAATCTTGATTTCCCCATTTTCCTTTATGACTAGTACCTAGCTTGATACTAATGTAGAATTCCTGGTAGGGAAGATGATATTTAACTTGATTGATTTAGTGAGGTCTTACTTCATTAGGGGTTTAGTTATTGGATTGATTGATCACTAATTATACCTAATGATTTTTGAACCAATAGATAGTTCAAAAGTGTGTTGAACTATATTCTTATTATAACCCAAGTTGCAACCCTTCATAATTTTAAATCATGATTTTATCATATATTTTACAAAGATGAATAAACATTTCCACTTCCTTTTGTGTGGAAACCTTCCCCACCTTGACTATTTTTCCTACAAAGGTTTTTTTTTCAACATAATATTATTTATTTGTAATGCATTTCCTTTTACCTAATTTTTATCATTAGGGGTGAAATATCAACTATGGTGATTAACTATCTTAGAAATTTGTTTGATTTTAGTCATAAGATTTGGTATTCATAAGCCTCTTTGAAATGTGGAGTGTAATAGTTCCACAAATTCTCTTAGATTTTGAATGAACAATGCAATTTGAGCATCAACACTTGATAGTGATCTTTATTGTCTAAAATATCAAGTCATATTATAATTTGGACATGATCTTTTGTTGGATCAAATTATAATCCAATCATTGTCATTTGGTCTACTTTTATATTTTGGGTTCTTGGAACCAACTATAGACTTAAAGCTTAAAATATTTATTAGAGATCCCATATCCTATGTTGATATGGTATCATTGTGATGTTCTTAGTAGTAGCCTTCCCTTTTACTTTTTTATGACTAATTTTCAAAATATTTAAATACATAATTGTTTAATTTTCATGTTTTCACGAAAAGGAGTTCATGTATCAATGGTTCATATTCAACTTTGTTGTTGGTGTAGTTAAATCAAAAGATTTTTTTAATGGTTTTATTCCCCTTAAGAGAAACAAGACATATTCCTACCCCTTATTGGTTAGTGCATCTAGATCTATCAAGATATATCTTTCATAATTTAGAAGAAATTTCATATACTCCCTTTATGATCCTTAGTAGATCATTTAGACCTTAGGGACACTTTGGTCTTCATCATAAATCACATAAGTTATTAAACTAGTTGAATCAAAGTTTTCATAGGGGTCTCATTGAGATCCTTCATTTATCAATTTATTTGTATGTTAATATGCCACAAGAACACTATGGTCATATTCTCCCTATAAGATATCTATATTCATCTTTTCTTATTTTGAGAATATTCAATGATTAGTTTCAATATTAATTATTACCTCATGGTAGCATGTTCCTTATGAATCAAATTTGATAATTTTGAACCATATTTGGTTCTCAATATAATAGGGGACCAATATAGAGAGAGATATCCTCCTATTTTGGTTGTGACATTCATTAATAAATATAGGCCAAATTTTGGAGGGATATCTTATCATGGAATCTTGGTGTATAATGATATTAGGGCAAGGATATAATGTGAGTGGGAAATTTTTAATGATACATAATTTTTTAACCTTCTTCCCATATAATTACATAATTTCATTTTTTATATGTGTGTAGGTCAATTGCAAGGTATTAACAAGTTTCTTAGGCATGATGATAGTGCTTGCACCATAATATACCATGGAATTATGTAGTATATTTTTTAGTTATAATGTCAAATAAAAAGGAATAGGTTTTTATTTACTTATATTTGCATCTACATTATGGAGGGTAGTAGGTTGATTAACTAAAATAGTTTCCCTTTTTCCTACTACCTTCCCTCCAATATTAGTGGTCTGACTAACCATTTTAAGTAGATTTTGTTACTTCTCCAAATCTTCCTAAATAAAATTCATTTTCTTAGGGATGATATGATATCTCGTAGTGTTCAATACTCACATTTTTTTTCTTGAGTTTATCTATCACATTGAGTGTCATGATTCCGTAAGTTCTTGGAACACGGATCAATTTAAATTGATAACTTAGCCTTTTGGGGCCCAAGTTAAATATATATATAATTGGTTCTCACACAACCTCCAACTATTGATTGAAATATACAACTCCTTACCTCATACCCATGAGGTAGTGTTTTATATCTCCCACCAATTTTTAGTTACTTCTTGGAAAACTTTAAGGATAATATTTTCTACCTTCCTTATTTTGGATATGGTAGAATACTCAAATTGAACCTAAAGGGTTTTATATGTAGCTAGGTCATTGGAAAATACAACCTCTTCTTCTTAGATCCATGAAAATAGTGCTTGCTTTGATACTATCTCTTCTTCCTATTCTAGAGACATACCTTACATTTGTGCTATTAAGACCACATTTGAAAATTTTATAAATAGGTAAGGTAGCTTTGGCATTGTGCTTCCTATCCTATTGGTGGTTTATCTGGTCTATCTTTTCATGATAACCTTTTACAATAAGTTTCCTCTTAGGCAATTCCTAGATGTTGTGCATCATTATAGGGAAAACACCACATATTTGAGTCATCCATGAAATTGTTCAATCTTAGAATCAAACATCTTATGGGGTTATGTGGGATTTTTTGTAATGGTCTTGATAATGGTACAGTCTAATTTGATAGCCATGTCTGACTCTGCCCCTAACCAGTAATTTTGATGTCTATTTGGTGGGTGTAGACACTAAAATAATTCCTATGATTATCATTGATCATTCATATCATCCATTATTAATTATCCATTAATCATCATTAATTATCATTGTTATCCATTGATTATTATCATTTCATAAATCATCACACCATTATTGTAATTAATTATTCACATTATTATCCCATTTAATTATCATCATTATCTATTATTAATTAGTTAATTAGTTAATTATTTATTATTTAATTAATATGAGAAAGTTATCCATTTAAATAAATTCATAAATTAATAATTTTTCCCTCATCAGTTAATTCCATCAAATTATAAACATCCTCATCTAATTATCCATTTAATGAATTAAAAGATTCATTGCTATTCTTTCATGAGTTTCAAATTATAGTTTTCCTCAACAATTTCAATTTAACTCATCCACCTCTTCAAGTTAACTCTCGATCTTTGATCTTCTCTCCACTATCCATTTGATCTTAAAAATTCTACAAATTCCTCCTTTCATTTATATTTTCATGATGAATCTTTTATGGAAATAACTTTGTTGATTTCATTTAAAAATTGTTTGTATAATGATGTTGAGTTAAGCATCAACATACTGTCAGAGCCTTGAGAAAATCATTTTTGTCCACTCAATCTAAGGTTTAAAATTAAATTTGGAATCATGATTTAAATATTTGCATTTTAATTCTTATTTTATTTCTTACATTTTGGTGAATGTGACATGAAACACGGGTGTCCATCTAATCTTGGTGCTTGTGAGTTTTTGGTGGTTTAATATTATAAATTCTTATTCCTTTTGGGTGGTTTTAGCGGTCAAGCTTTCTAAGAACCTACTAGTGTGAAATGTACATTATAGTTGTATTTAGGGTGGTCAAGAGATAAATTTTTGACATATAATTTTCTATATTTTGGTTGTAGGGAAATTTTATGTTTTTATAAGCCACCAAAAATACTCAACTATATGGAATTTGTATGGAAATACATTCTATACCATCCTACATAGACAAATGTTGATAATAACACATGTTTTTGACCTATACACATTATTTTTAAGTCTATACACATAATTTTAATGCATGGACACATTTTTTTTAAGAATATACACATGTATATATACACATACATGGTTGATATACACACCTATGTCTATGAAATACACATTTTTTTCTCACAAGTAGATATATAGTATATGCACTTACACAATCATAGGTTTGAGTATACATAGAGTTGAAAAGATATACGAGCTACACGGTATAAACACTTGGCAGAGCCAAAAGGATATACATAGTTTGTGGGGTATATACACTAGGTAGAGTCAAAATAATATACACAATCTCTAGTCCAAAAATATATTCATAAACATCAAACACATCAAACATATAAACAATAAAAAATAATCCACCAAGCTATATACTCATGCAGTCCAAAGTCATGGTGGGTAGTCAAATTTTATTTTTTTGTAAGAGTTTAGCTCTTGGTCATATTAGCGACTAGGAACTCTCCTCTCCTATAGCCCTCAATATTTTCCAAATACATGGGGCTTATGTGCAATGACCAAACCTTTATTTTAATTGGAAATATGAGCCAAACTATAGGGGGCTTATTCCTACCCTTCTCTCTTTGAATTTTTAAAATAAGCACACTTCACTTAATAGGCACAATTTTTTCATAACTAATTAGATTTTCAATTTTTTATGTGTTGGAAAGATGGATTGAAGATTTACACAATGAATCAAGTATTTTTTTTCTAGATAATGCACTTGAAATCAATAATATCTATTTGGAATTTATCTTTTGTATTTAAAACTTCAAACACTGATAACTTTTGCATATAAAGTCCTTTTTCTATTGATTTTTTAAAGATTTATCTAAAAATTGTAAACAATCTATTGGTACTATTTATTATTATTTTGGACTAGCTTATTTTAATTTTTTAGTTAATATTTGAAATGTAGTGTCTCTTGTTAGCCAAAGAATAAACCTTGAAACCTTGAAATTTGCCTTGAGAATATTGAAAACAATATCTCTTGTAAGTCAAAGAATAAACCTTAAAACTAATAATTTGTGGTTTTGTAAGATAATTTATATAAGACATTAATTATAGACATTTTCTAATTTTTATTTTCTTTGTGTGTTTTTTCACATTGAACATTGAGATTATAATTTTCACACTTAAATTTGGAATAAAAATTAATTAGTGTCTTCTAATCTCGAAGAAGTGGGGTGTGTATTCTCTTCTCTCACACACTTGCTTGATCTTGAGAATAAAAAATACACATTCTTCCCAAATTTATTTTTATGGGGGCTTGTTTTATATTTCATCATGAAGGGAATGGCCTTAACTCTAGCATTTTGATAGAGTATAAAGAGAGAGGGGTGAATTGAAAGAAACGCCTCTTGGAAGTTAATTTTTTTCATTCAAACTAAGTCCCTAAGAAATTTATACCTTAAGGAAGTGAAGGAGAAGAGTGGATTACTTTCTCCTCTTGGATATTTGACATCTTTCACTTTCATTTTCATTGATTAAGCCTCACATACCCTTGAGGTATATCAAGGATACTATTAAAATCCTATATAGCTTATATTAAGACTATTGAGCATATTTTCTTGTGGTACATTAGATACTAGTTAGGTATGAGAAGATTATCACACTATACTTTTTGAGTGGGGAGATAGAGATAATTTTGGGTAAGGCTTTTGCCTCCAATATAAGAGGTGCATAGATGGTACATGACCTGCCTAGCTATCAATCACTTGATAGACAATATATTTAGGGGCCCACAAGGATTAACACACCTACTTGCATAATTCTAAGATTTATTATATGTATTGTATGTGTTAGTGTTAGATCAATTCTCCCCACTTTAAGATAGAAAGGGGAAACTTATCATTTTGAGCCTTATAATCTTTATTTCTATTTTTTACTTTGTGTGAATTATAACTTAGTTTGTAGTAAAATAAAAAATAAACCTATCTTTGATTATTATTTTATGTTTCCACCACTTTCTAAGATTTAGACACCAACTATTATCCACCAACTCAACCAAACCCAACAAGTCCACTTAATTGACCTTGGGAATAATCACCCTTTGCATTTAAAACCAAACATGTAATTCCAACACTATCATCTAAGTCTCATCCAATTCAATTTAAACTTATTCACAACCAACCCAAAATGAAAATCCAACATCACCTCACATCATCATCCAATGAATTTATATCAAACCTTATTTAATATCAATAATTCATCCTCAAACATCCTTAATTCTTGTGCGCTTGATTTTTTTTCTACCTTAAGTAGAAATTCAATTTAAATTTTATCATTTCATCAATCATAGACATAAATTCAACTTAAAAACTTGGCCTATCCTAAGTTCAATAGTTTAGAAATACCAATGTATCCTACTTGAAAATTTTCCTATCTCAAGTATGAAATATTAAATTGTTTCTTGATTAAAAAATTACCTTTGATTTAGAAATCTCATCCCCATAAATTTTACATCAACCACTTTTTATCCTAATCTAAATCTCACCCCTTTAAAGTATCCAACCCATAAACCTTAACCAAATCCTTCATGTGTCCATCCTTACAAATCAATTTGAAGAATCCAAAAAGACCATTTTTGAAAATCCAACAAAAAAATAAATAGAGTTATTGGTCCATGCCACCCATCTCTACGTTACAAGCAAAAAATAACATGGAACAAAATAGCCAAAATCTTTTTGCAGCTAACCATTATACCTAAGGAAAAAAATAATGACCAAATCCACCATGAGATAACTAAATAAAATATTGTAAAGCAACCAAAGTGTTCTCCTAGATTCACATAATTTATCAATGATGATACTACACAAGTCGTATTGGCTTCCCTTATGAGATTAAACAAGAATTATTTTGTATAACAACTCATAGAGGGGGAGCCACACTCCCCACTAAATTTAACCTATCGAAACTTAATAACCTCATTAAATAATAGCCCATAATCACCTCCACATTTAAAAATCCATGGGATATCCATTCACAAAAATAACCACTCACCCTTTCAATAATTATCCTATTCTAAATTAAGTGTTTACCACCTTTCCTTATACATATCATCTAATTATTCTAGTTTGTATACAACCACAATATTTTATCTACCTCACAACATAATATTCACATCAAATTCAAACAACATATAACCCCATTCACCTTCAATTTTGAACCACTTTAACCAGCCAAAATATTCCTCCTTTACTATGCACCCCAAATAACATACAAATCTATGTAACACTTAATTAAATATTTACCCCTATATCCATACCACAACCAATTCCTTCTCAACTCACCATAATTCTATCTCACATAACTCATCATTATCACAACCTCCCTCAACATCTTATCCACACATAACATCCTATCTTCCACTGGCCAATATTTTTATCCACTTATCAACAACCACCATTTCAACTAATAATTATATTTACCACCCTTAAACACATCCCATTCATCCACCAACAAAAAACATCAAAAAAATAGTATATACCATCAACAAACATATTTCAATCAACTTATCAACAACATCATACTAGATCAACACCCACCATATCACACCAAACCATCTTAGTGACCAAATCCAACTCTCGGGAATCCCTTCATCCAAGAGTGGAAATAAATGAAGAACACACTCAAGAGGATACAAACTAGGACCTTACACCAAAATCAAATATTTATATTTAAATATCTATATAGCTATCCCTTTGATAGGTCAATAACACTAGTACCTTTCCCTCATATAATTTATTTTGGAGTTAGAGATTTAAAATAGTCTAATGCTTTTCCCTTAAAAAATCGGCGAGAAACCTTAGTGCAATATCATTTTAGGTTATATAATGTAGGGTGTAGATATCCATGAAATTTTGTAGATGTTCTACATGAGTCATGAAATACTTTACCATAAAATTTGGTAAAAAATTGAGGGAATTTGTAGGAATATGGTCCCATGTAGATAAAGGAGTAGGTAGAAATAGAGGACTACGATTATTATAGTTCATGAAATTTCTTTGGGCTCATATATTTTCCATTGAAGAGAATCAAGGTCGTAGGGTACTTAAATTGGTGACTCTTTTTCTTGGAGGGATAACTAGATGTGGAACTAGGATATAAGAGTGTCTGGATATAAAATGTCTCGTTGCAAGCCTCTTTGCCATAAAAACAAGTATTCCCTTAGATGGAAGATATGTGGACCTAACATGATTGTGTTAGCTTTTATATCATCCCATTGAGTGTGCCAAAACTATTGATATTCAAATTTGGATAAATCTATGTGCCTCTATACCAATGTGAGAAACCTTATAAATGTGGGATGTGAATTACAATATAACCTCTCAATTGAAAATTTGACTCTTCTCATGATATATAATAAATTATTGATCAAACTCTAAAGAGAAAAGGACATATTTTACTCAAAATAAATTACTAAACTATTATCTATAAAGTGTCAATCAATAATTTTTTTTACCATCAAACATTTACACAAAACTCATATCATTTAAAATCATAAAATCTTAGTGAAATGGAAATTATTATGCATAATTTCAATCTCATTTATAGATTACCAAATTCTATATAAATAAACTAAGAATTCTAATGACATGGCAATTAAACAATGATAAAAAGTTGAAAATCCACAAATATACATAACAAGGAGAGATAATTCTTATATATATATCAATTTATATAAATAAAATAAAAAAGGAAAAATTGCACAATCATACTTGACTCAATTAAATGAACATTAAAATCAATCTTGTCTTGAATCCACAAGTATTATAAATACATTTATACTACTCCATTTTGAAGAAAGAGAAAAAAACTTTAAAATTTGAGAGACTAAATGCTACGAATCCACATGATGAAGCTAAAATTTTCTTTTTGGATGGTGATTTGGATGAAATACCTGCAATTTATTTCCTTCTTCAAGTCCCCTTTATTTCGTTGCTAAATGAGTTCTCCTTATATCATATCTGATAAATCTAACGGGTTCACTTCCCTTGTACTAAGTTTATCATCCACCAATGGCACAACAACAAAATATGTTAGTTCTAAAAACATTCTTGAGATGTTTTGAGGAACCACATGTTTATTTCATGGTGATATACCCTTTAAAACAAATTCCTCTAGTGTGGGCTCTACCATTAGTTAGCATGTTTACTTTTGACCAATGGCACAACTCAAAATGTGTTAGATTGATACTCTTGAAATAATGCACACATCATTAATTATGGGTAAGATCACATTTCTACTTCTTTCATATTCCAAATCACACCCCCTACCTTTTATCAAAAAAGGGACCCAATTTATCCATCATTTCATCTTTGGCAAATGATGCAGCTAAACTAATGTATTGGTCTTACAATATTGTAGAGGAGTGCTAAAGTGACATATATGGAATAGTGTATGTTTCCTTTTCTTTTTTCTTTTTTATTTTCAAAAATTAATTAATAGGACCAGACCCACCAATGGCTAACTCACCAAATTCCATAAAGAAGAACAATTTTCTAGTTGTCATACTAAAAACTTTGAAAACTTGTGCTAGGTATTTGATCTTATTTACATATGATTGGTGGTTCTCTTGTGTTGAAATCCTTCTTTATAATCTTTACTACTATAGGACCCACTTGAATTAATGTGTCAATTTCTCACCAATATTGCAATAAAAATAGGTGTCAAAATGACAACTTCTTTCTATTGTACTAGTCATTGATCTATGAAATGATTAAATGTGCAAACTTGTTGCTAATGTCATGTGGGAAAAATAAAACTTGTAAAGTTGTTGGAAAATATTGCAACTTGTTGAAATGCAATGTGAAAGTTTATGAAACATATGTAGCTAATGAGTTCATGAACTAAAAGAGAAAAAAATTGTTAGCTAAAAGAAAGGAAAGAGATCAAGAAACATCAATCACGATCACCCTAAAAAGGAAAAAAATAGAAAAGCTCTAAATACAATATTTGATTAAATTTATTTTCCTACATAAAAGATGTCTACAACAATATTCAATAGATTCATCTTTCATCTTACACTCTAATTCGTGAAGGTGTGCATTATAATTTCACAATTTCCTATTACATTCACTTAAAACTTTCTATGGCCTTCTTGAGCAAAAACATTAATTTGTGAAAATATTACAATCATTATAATTCACGAGAATACATTTATTTTATGCATTTAAAGGACTCGTGTGTGTAATTTTTTATTCCATATTAAATATGTGTATTTCATAGGTGCAACAATGTTCAATAAAATCTACTTTTTATGCTTGTATGACCTTGTATACCTTATTAAAAAAATCATAAGATCATGTAATCTATCTTTACACTTATTAAAGTTTCTAAAATCTTTTTGAGCTTACTTGTTTAGTGCAAGTTTATTAGGTATCAAGATTTTGATTCATGTCTGTAGTATGGTTATTTACATGATAGAGTGTTATGAGTTTTTTGTAGTGCACACAAGGTTTAAAGCCCTGCTTGTGCATGTGTAACTTTACACATCTACAAGAGAATCTCATGTTCTTGATATATATAAACTTCAATTTATATTATGTAATGCATAAATAGGATTTAAGACCTTGTGTGCAATTTTGTAGTAGCTATAAAGCTACACTTAAAGTGCACCTATCTACTTCTTTTTTATATTTATTTATTTCTAGATGGAGTGTAGTCCCTTAATTCAGGTATAAAACTATAGATAAAGTCTTAAATTTTACCTTCATTACTCTATTGGTCTATAAAAAGAAAGATGTGACTTCATAATGTGGTTATAAAACTATCAAAAAGTTGTAAAATCCAATATAGTTCTTATATCTCAATTGTTGACATAAATTTATAAATTGGAACTTTGTCTTTGGACTTGTGACTCACATGCACATAATGAAACTCTAACTTTATATATCCTTTAAAATTTTAGCTTGTAGATGTTAATAGAAATTCCACCTTTTGTATACATTATAGGAAACCAACTTACAACTGTAAATGTGAACTTTAGTGGCTTATACCATTAAAAATATAATTGATGAATGTATCAAATTAGAAGAGTGTACCCAAGTTTTGAATATTTGACACTTGTATACATGTCATCATACTAGTAGTCTATATATGTAAGTGAGGTCCCCACCATTTATAAATTATCATACTTTTGAAAACCATTCTAGGTTATGTAAAGCCATCAATTATGTAAAAACTTAAGACCATTTAATACTCTAAATCGTATAAATTTATATTTGTGAATTAATTTCCAACACCTCTAGACATGAAAATGCACTAGAATAAACATGCATTAAAGTTGGAAGTACCTCCTTTAATGTGTTATTGGACTTTATGAGTCTTCCTACAACTTTTATAACTATGAACTATACTAATGTTGTAAGGCCTCACCCTTTTTTTCAATAATTACAAATACTTTATTTACATCATGGGTATATTTCTTAAATACTAGATATTAATAAAAATTAAAAGGAATACATGTGGGTGATTACTAAAACCATTACAAATGAAGGTAGGTTAATGGCTAATAAACTTTAGGTTAAGGTTAATTTATTTTCAACATTGAATGAAATGGACATCAAACTATTATGAGAGAAACAAATGAATAAAATAGTTATATATTCAATTTTGTCCTCTATTATAATTAGAAATCTTATTGATTTTAAAAGAAATTTGGTTCAGATTTTAAAACCTTTCCCATCTATAAAAATAAATGATAAAATATTCAAAGTGAAAAAAAGTGTACATTTAAATAGAACTTATTGAATGAATATTATAAATATTATTTATAGAAACTTAAAAAATATTATGAAAGAATAAAATAGAATATAAGAATTTTAATATCTTTCAAATAATGATAATATGGATGTGAAACCTTCAGTTATCTATACTAACTCTAATTTTAAGTCATAGTGGTAAAATAAAGAGTTAATGTCTACCTACAACTACCTCATGCAAACCATTAAACTAAGTCATGAAAATGAAAATAGAGAGAATTGGCATGGCCCCATGGAAGGGGGCTTCCTAAAAAATAGAGCAAAATCTGCTGAATTATGGTCTCATGAATTTAGTTATGCAGTTTAGCTTAAAAATTTAAGCTCCTAGATTTAAGCAAGCTGCGGTCCCATGAAACTGAAATGAAATATTGTGAATACAAAATTAATAAATAAATATCATTTCCCTTCAATTTTTCCCTAGTGAAAATCTAAATTTCTAAATGCATGACAAGTGATAGGAAAGTACTCTTAAGCAGGAGGCAAATTTTAGCTCCACCCCAATCTCACCGGCTGAAATCTTCAACCCTTCTAATTAATTTTGTAGCAGAATTTTTTTTTCCATAAGACCTCCTTTGGGAAAATAAGAGCCTAGCTCCCTCCCCCGCCCCTCGGAGCATTCAGTTAGAGATCATGAGCACCATGCATTGAGTCACGAAAGGGGGAATGTTCTGCATGCATTGCATTCCATGAGGTGATATCTCTCCGAAATATTCGGCAAAACGAGGGATGTGCTTTGTCGATTGCTTTGAATTTCACATGCATGTCTACCATCGTTTCTTTGGTGCATAAAATGCTCTTTGAATGCTGATCCCTGTGGGAAGGTGTGTGGGATACCAAGACTGTTCCGAGACGGTGAGAGAGCCCCCGCATAGCTATCGGGTGTCCTGGGCGAGGACCTGCGTGCCTCTAATGTCTGACTCGTGATGTTGCACGATGAAAACTGAGTGCCAAATTCATTGGCACAGGAGCACGATCACGCTAGAGGGGCACGCAGGAGGGGGAGATTTCCTCATTAATATTTTGCAGCGACCAGGGAACTTGTCCTCAAATTTTGCAATTATAGGAGGCGCTCGCCGTATCTATGATTTACCTCGGAACCTGGAAATTTCATGAGATCTATGGTTGCCGTTTCTAAAAACAATAATACCATTCAGGATATGGAAATCGAGAGTTCCATTGAAAAGGATGAAGATAAAATATGTGATGATTAATTAGAGTTAGGGGGATGAGGGGGCAGTTGGGTGGGCTCAGCATGTGTCGAGTTATTTGGAAGAATGTAAATAAATTTTACAAAAAACGGAGAGGATTCCGAGTGTCTGTGTTTCTGTGAGTGATCCATAGAAGTTGCAGGCGAAAGAAGCTATTGAGTTCTATGGATATTTTGATGGTCACCTTCACAAGAATTTGGAGCTAAATTTGGAGCTATTTGCTGCTTTGCTTGGACCTTGCTCTCAAAGGTGATGTGCCTATCTTAATGAAATAGTGTTGTCTCTCTTTTCTTTCGATTTTTTCTTGCACGATACTGTTGATCCCTTCTTTGAATTTCTACATGTTGTAATAGATCTTCCAATTTCATCTTTTGTTATGTATCTAGATGATTGAAATCATTGGGTAGTGAGAAGTAAAGTTTGTCAGTCAGAAAATTTATTGTGGGAAAATTCACTGCCATGATAAATTCATTTCAAGAAAATTCAGCACTAACTATTAGGGAAAGTTCACTGCCATGACAAATTCAGCTCAAGGAAAATTCACCATGAACTGCTGACGGTGAATTTTCTTAATCGTAAAATTTACTAAATTAGTAATGTGAAAGGTCTTCAACGTTTTTCAAATAAACAAATTTTAGCACTAATAAAAATAGATGGTACTATGTTAGATTTTGGATAGATTCCTATAAATTTCCAACTATAATGAGTCATACTGGGTGAAGCCACAATAGTGGTTTACAATTCAAGTGAGGAAGGAAAACTCACAAAAAATGAATATATGGCAAAAAAAATTTGATTTTAAGGGCTCGTACGAACCTATTGGTTTGAGCAAACCCATAAGGGGTTCGTTCAAACCAGGGTTTGACCAAACTCTTTTAATTCTTTCCCGCCCAAAAACCCAAAAAAATCCCATATGGAAGGGGGGTTTGTTCGAACCTTCTTATTCCTCATTCCCTCCTGAAACAATAAATAAATAAATTTTGGCACTTCGAAGCTTGGGTTGAGGATGAAAATGGAGGAACTTTCACAAACCCAACTTGAATCAGGTAGTCCTCGGAACGAGCTACCCAATGAATATAATTTTAATATGTTTTGGTTTTATTATGTATTTGTTTTTTTAGTTTTATTAAACATAGGTTTTTCATCGAAAATGAAAGTCTTTGTTCTGCACATGTGGAAAATTAGCAGATTATCAAAAAAAAATTTGAAAAATATGAGTGCACCAGATATTGAAGTCCTTGATCCAACAAAAAAAATTTGATTTCAATATATACAAAAAAAATTATGCGTTATACGGTCACGCTATGTCTGAATTATAATTGGTTTGACTTTAAAACTTGATTAAAGAAAAAATATTCAATAAAAAACTATCTAACCAAGTGGAAGCACTAGTTATCGGAGTTACAAATATAAAATCGAAAGAATTAGAATTTTATCCTTCATGAAAAAAAGGTATGCGTTACACGGTGTGCGTCACTTTTTAAAAATGTTATTTTCTGAAAAAAACCAATTTTCATGGGAGATGGAAAAAGAAGTGCAATCTGATTCCAATTTTTTTGAAAAAGATATTTTTAGAATCTACAGACAAAATGTGACGAGACTCTAGTTTGTATCATCTTTAAAAATCTTCACGGTTTAGCCACTATAGGTGCTAAAATGTGACGATTTAGTTAAAAATAATAATTTTAGTGTTCAATTTGGATAAAAATTTTAAACCACTATTTTGGGATCACCCACCGTAAACTGTGTGATCTTCACTTGTTGCCTTTTGGAGTGTAGTTTGACCAGTGAAAATGGTTGTTGGAATATAGTTTATCTTTTCTTGAGAAGATACCATCATATAAATTGGCATATTTTTGTAGAAGTAACGAAAAGGTTGGTTCTTGAATTTTCCATAACAACCACCCTTGTATAAGTCTCAGGCCAAGGGTAACCCCGTTCCAAGCAGTATTAGTCATCATTTGAACATAGCTAATTTTCAATGTCTTCAAATTCCTTATCAATCAGTTTGCACTCAAGGCATTTTACATATATATAGTTTTGTAGTATTTAAAATATTTATTTTAAAATTCTATTTTAAACATAGGGGACTAACAATAAGATTGTTTGTGTACATCCTGGGGAGGAAACTCTGTGGCTAAGCCTTCTTCAGATTTAGATTAGTCTTTGTATATATATGAAGCATGGGTTTTCCTTAAAAGTTTGGTTTCGACCTTTGCATACCTTTTAGTATTCAATAAGGGGCTAACTCTAGACATTATTGTTGGTTTGGATCTGAAAAGGTAGGGGCATTTAAAACTTACTGTTTTTGATAAAGTAAGTATCATTTACAGGGTGTTGTACCCTTTACACAGAAAGTCGAAAGGGCCAGAGCAAAGCTATTTCAGACTAGAGCAAAAACTAGAAGAAAACTAACAAAAACGGTTGATCGACGACTGTAGAACAACAAACAAGGACTAGACAACTCCAAAACCCGAGGGGGCCAATATGACTCCTTGAACCTGAGGCCGCGAAGAGGCAATAGATTTAGGGAGTCCCTTTTTCTTCCTCAGCACAACTGACCAAGAGGGCTCGAAATCGAAATCCACCAAGCGAGGCGAAGGGAGTGGATCCTCAATGGCCACCTCGGGCAAGGAACCACCACATAGTGAGGGAGTAAAAAATGATGAAGAGGAGACCAGAGAAATCAAAGGACCAAGAAAATCATTCAATGAGGGATGGGAAAGGTCCGACTGGACATCTATAGCAGATCGAGGCAACAAAGGTTCCAGGGAAGGGATAGCTGGAAGAGGAGCCTGGGGAGGCTCTGACTCCAATGGAGAACTAGTCAAGGGAGGGTCACCCTCCTTAGAGGAACTATCCAAAGTGAGAGAGCCAACCATGAGATGGTCTGAGAGAGCATTATTCCACCAAGTAGCAGCACCCTTGTGACGAGCAAAAGAGCAACTAGAGGCGAAATGACCAACAGATAAACATCTCCTGTACTGAAAAGGGAGCCCCTCATAGTCCAGAAGTTGCTTCCAAGGTCTCTCCTCCACCATCAAGACCACATCGCCATGGAGAGGTTTGGAGATAGCCAAATTGATTAAAATACGAGCCATGGTAGTATGCCCAAGATCCCTAGACATAGAATCCACCTTCAAAAAGCTACCAATGGCGTTGTCAATAGCTTTAAAACAAGAATCCTCCCAAAATTGGAGAGGGAGATTCAACAATCAAACCCAAATTGGTCTGATATTCAGGGGGCTCTGTAAGAGGTTTGACAGAGTGAGACCAAGGCTGGATGAACAATGAATGAACACCCCACATCCAAACCATGTCCAACACTCTATCACAATCCTTTGGGGAAGAGAAGGTTGCAATGAAAAAACCTTTAGCATTGGGATAGAGGTCAATTTGTCCAAAAACAATAGGCTTCCAAGAAATAGAAACCTACTCATGGAGATCAGGAAGGGAGGGCCACAAGCCATTAAACTTGCAGACCACACCCTAACACACACAAAAATCCTCATTTTGAGCAACCTTACGTCCACATACCACAATAGGGGAGGCCCAGGAATAAGACAGAGGTCGAACCCTAGTTGAAGTCGTAGCAGGCATATATCGCACACAGTCCTTTGAAACTGCATCAGAAAATGACTTTTGTTTACCACCAGTAGTAGGAACAATAGGTGACACCTCAGAGAGAAGATGAGATGAAGGAACACAACCATCATTCTCCAAAAGAGAAGCATCATAAATCCCCAAAATAGCAGGGGGGGCCCCAGCCACCAGATCCCCACCTCGACCACCAAACAGAGGCAAAGACTCATCCACATCCAGTGCAACACCATTCTCCCCGACCTGTTGGACCCTGCCCAACCCCAATGCAGCACCCACGGTCGTCCCACAACTAGCCATAGAGGGCCCATGCCCATAGATCACCACGCCCATAGCAATCTTCGCATCCTCAAGACCGTTCGTAGAAGACCGTTGAACAACGCCCTTCACCTTCCTGCTCAAAAACATTTCAATAGTTTGTCTTTAAAACTTACTGTTATGCTTTATTGATATGGTATTTTATTCGTTATACTAGATAAGACCTAGATAATGATCAATGGAGTGAAATACAAAATAATGTAAAGAAAAATATTTGAGTGTTTGATTGCCATCTATTGTAAGCATATGTCTAATTGAAATATTATTTTAGAAAAAAGGATTAGTCATTAATCATTACAAACATTTCCAAGTATTCTTTAAATTCCTTATTTGGTGCTTCACTCACATGTTAAGTCTCTCTTGAATTTAATGTTAAAGGTGATATTATGTGTCTTATTATATGATCTTGTGTTTACTTTTATCAAGTTTCTAAATTTTATATAAATGTTTTCATATAGTTAAGTGACTAGTTTGGGGAAGAATCATTTTCACTTTTTGAGCATATATCTAGATTTAGGTTATAGATCATAGCAACTTGTCAAACCTTTATAGATGATCTAATATCATTAAATCACATCTCCAATATTTGTTGGCTCTATTGTCTTTTTGGCTATTTGGTAAATCAACCAAAAATGTATGACGATAGAATTATTTAGAAAGATTAAATATGTGAATTGTATTTTTAACCTATCACCTTCTAATATTATTATTGTTATGGTGTGACCTTTGTATTGTTTGGATTAAAATCACAATTATAATTATAATCTATTTAAGTTATGATATGGTCATCTTCATCTTAGATACTTGGTAATCATATTTTGTCAAGTGGTCCTTGCATTGTGTTACAATTGTGATTGTTGATCATTACACTATATAGTAAAAGGAGACATTATAGATTAACCATTGTTGTATATTTTATGTATTTACTATAACGTTGTGAAATTAGGCATAAGTTAAACCTAGATGACATGCGTTATTTTTGTTCAATCATATATGAGTTGGAGAGAACTCAAGTTGTCAAATTACAAAGCCTCTACGCATCATGTAGGCAAGACCATCAGAGATGAGCCTCCGACGAATAGGTCTTGTCTATATGTATCTATTTTGAGATTTTGTGGTGTGTCCTTTGTTATGTTTTGGTTGTAAAGTTTTGGGCATTACAAATGCAATCTATAGAAACACAAGGATTATAATACTACTATGACTTATGAATAACCTAAGGTAAATTTGTGACACAACAAGATGACCAAATTCAAATCATCTATGACCAAGACTAAAATTTAATGTTCTCTGAATCAATTAGACTTAAGTGGCAAAGAGACTTTAAAGATAGCTCAAGATACTTGCACACCTTTCAAAAAGGTGATTTGTTTATAAATTAATGGTGCTAGACATGATAGACATTTTTGTCAACTTAGAACGATTGATTTTTAACCATGAATCATATGTGATTAAGAATATTTAACATTAATAAATTTTTGACATGATTAATCCTAGATGACATAATTTTCTTGAATGGATTGAAATTCTAATACAAACTTCAAGGATATAGGGTGATCAACAAACTCTAACTTGATGAACTCAAAGTTCAAATTCTCATGGTTAAAACATAAGGACAATAGCAATCTATGACTATGAGCAAGGACCTTGGTATGTAGAAAAAAACTTAGAATATTAAGAATTGAATAATATCTTATCTATTGGGATATAACGATAGGAAATAATTTACACAACACAAGAAAAGATGGGAAGAGATTTTAACACAAAATGAGACCAAACAAAAAATAGCACACACCAAAAATGGGGCTAAAACAAAAAATATCCTAAGACACCTATATAACAAATAAGGGAAAACTAATGCTTAATTAAAGTAATTAATAGGCTTGGAGAAGTAGATTCTCATGTAGAACAATAATATGAATTCATGAAGTTCTTGCAGTCAAAATTGCCACTTCATGTCCTTTATAAGAGATTTATGATGTTCAAGACATGCAAGCCTGTAGAATAGTCTATCACACCAAGATTTTCATTCTTCATTGAATAATTTATAACTATATTGTGTTAAGATAGTTTGATAGTAGAATACAATCATAATATACTAAAGTTGGATATTCAAACATCTCGAAATGAGTACTTGGATGCCCATGTTATAGGTGGTTGAGATATTAATTTCTTATTATTTCTCCTTGTAACTTGAAATATTAATTATAGTGGCACTAAGAAGGGAGGTGGAGCATGAAAGTGGTGGTTACAAGTTGACTTCATTTACACTTTCTCATTCTTGAGCACTAGGAGAGAGAGTGGAGAACCTATGCATGTTAGGTAGGGTCCCTATTGTGTAGTGAATTACAAACTAGAATGATATGTTTGGGGATTGTGCTTATTCTTCACATGGATTAAAATTATTTTTATTATTGGATTTGTTTATGGTGCATTGATTGATTTTATGGGGTGTTAGATTTTTGCATGCAATGATTTTGGGTGGTCTTGGTTTTTGCATGCAATGATTTTGGGTGGTCTTGGTTTTAGGAATCCACTTGTGGTTTTCTCTCAAATATTCTTTGTAAATTACATGAATTGGATGCATGGATTATGCAATATTTTATAGGTACATAGGTACTATCATAATACTATTAGATTAAGAAGAAAGTTTTTTTGTCAGTGTAACACATTTAATACATTATTGGTGCTCCCTTTAGTGGTGTAATGTGTTTTGAAAGGGTTTCTCTGTATGCATTCAATTTCATGTGTTTGAATATTATGGTTTACTAATTTTGTATTTTCCAATTGAAAATTTCACACATCTAATTTATGGTAAACCAAATGATGTTATAATCAAAATTTTATATTTCTATACTAAATGAACAAGATTTCATGTGTACTAGTTTGCCTCATTTTTCAATATTTAGTATGAGAGCTTTGTATTTATGGGGAAGGGGACACATTTATTGAAGTGTCAATTTTGTTTTGGCTATAGTGGGGCTTCTAAATTGAGTGGGTTGTGCACATACGTAAGTGAATAAAACCATGGCCTCTACCTCTTGATTAAATATTGACAATTTTAATGGTTTTGGATGAGTTCTAGAAATCGAAGATGGAGGATCTCTTGAAAGAAAAGGATTAATGGAAAGTTATTGTAATGTAGGAATGTCTAATGAAGATTGGAAGAAGTTGGACAAGGAGGCATTAGGAACCATTCATTTGTGTGTTGCAGATTATTTCCTCTTGAATGTCTTAAAGGAGACCACCACATTTGCATTATGGAAGAGGGTAGGTGATATTTACCAAACTTAAGGTCTAGAAAATAAAGTGTATCTCAAAAGTTAGTTGTATTCTTTAAAAATGAGGGAACTTGATTTTTTTAAAGGAATATTTAAATACCTTAAACTTAATTTTGATTCAATTAGCTTTAGTAGATGTTAAGGTTGAGGAAGAAGACACATGTATCATGTTGCTTTATTCTTTGCCCAAATCTTTAAAAAAGTAGTTATTGTTATAAGGAGTACTTTTACATACCTAAAGATGGAATCCTTTATTTTTACCTTAATTTTAGAGGAAATGGGGAGAAAACCCATGGATGAGGGCTTGAAGGATGTCTTTCATGTTTAGGGAAGGACCAAAGATAAAGATATATTTAAAGGGAGATCAAAAGAAATTATAAGATAGGTCTAAATCAAAAGGATGGTCTAATAAGACCACTGGGATTAATAGAGTAGTGTTAAAATTGTGGAAAGAGAGGACATGTGAACAAATGCTAAAAAATAAATGCTATAATGACTCCTACATTATAAATCTTTTAATGATGGTGATAACATGATGTATTATTTATTTTAACTTACAATATTACTAATTGAGGACTTCTATCAACAAAGGGGGTATAATGTGCAAATTCTACAACTTTTGGCCTTCCCTGTTCGACCTTCACACTTGGGTGTTGGATTCTTGGAGGCATGTCATGGTGCATAGGATTGAGCTCATCCCTTGTGCTTAAGGTTTCTTCATTGCTTCTTCCAAGGACAAATAATTGGTGAACTGTATAGGAAGTTGTGTTCTTGGGGAGAGCACTCTATTTCCTTAAAGCCTTGGTCAACTTCCTTTAACCCTCTTACTAAACCTCTATATGCACATCCAGTGTGGGTTAGACTTTTGAATCTCTCCCTCTAGTTTTGGGAGGCTTCTCATTTTGAGGCCATGTGCAATTCTATTGGTCACTTATTGAAGGTTGACAATGCTACTTTCTACATGGGGCACTCTACTTTTGGTTGCATTCTAGTGGACATTGACATCTCCAAGCCTCTTCACAAGGGTGCCAGTGTTGTTATTTTATTGTTTTTGGGTAGTTTGTGGCTTGTTTTGTCTTGCCTTATAGCAGATTTTGTAAAGGGTTGAGATCCCGGTGCAACCACGAATGGAGGGTCCAAAAAGAACTATCCAACCATGCAACTTAGAGTCAACACATTGGAAATAACACCAAAGAATATTTTGCAAACATAGATCTTGATTGAGTTGGCAATCTTACATGCATCATATGCCTCATGGGCGAATAACTAGGGCTCACAGGCCTGCCACAAGGGCATTCAACTATCAATTGGCCAGAGGCCTAATTATAGTCACATAACAAGGAATGTGAACTTTCTAAAATCTAAATCATGAAATGCTAAACTACTCTACTAATGACTAATTACAATGAATTACAAATGATCTTAATTATTTTCTAGCTCGTGTCAGCCTCAAGGGTTTAGAAACCCAATAGATGATCAAATGTGAAGGTTGGCCTTAAAACGTGAAAGATAATTCTTATGTGATGAAACGTATTACAGATCTCCAAGAGAGATCCCCTTAGACCCAAACTACTTGTATGATGTCCCATTAAGCTCCACACGCTTTGGAATATGCTTTCTTTATGAAATCTAGACCAGGTTGATCCCAAATGCTTTGGCTATGAATTATACTGAAATTATGAGAGCGATAACTTTCAGTAGACAAATGCAAATGATCTGAAATCTAGATATGATGTAGATAGATGCTATCTACTTTGCGAGTTGAGAAATGATAATGCGGTGAAATGCAAAATGAAATGTTGAAACTGCTACAAACTAAAATGTAAGAAAATAAATATTTTTGGTTGATACAAGATTGCTTTACAACCAGGGATACTCTTGCATCAGACCCTCATTTCTCGCTTTTTCTAGTAAAAACATTATTATTAATAATGATTAGCTCATTGATTTAGGTTGCTCCTACAGTATGACTCCCCATGAGTGGTTCTTGTAATACAAATATTAAATGTATGACATTTTCCTTGGTGATCATTTCCACATAAAATTGTTGGTAAGGGAAAGCATAATTGTGTTTGTGAAAAGGAGATTTTTCTTTAATAATGTTTGACACTTTTTAGGACTTATAAGAAATATGTTTTTCATATCTAGGTTGAATGATTTTGGAATGCATGTGACTTTTCATAGGTTTGGTTGTAGGTCGATGAGAGAAATGATGTGGTAAGTAGAGGCTCAAAGTGTGGAACTTTTTTAGACATGACACTATCACATTTTAAATCTATAACAATAAAAAATTGACAAATTTTTAAAAATATGTAATTATGGCCACCAATGTTTGGGCCACATTGGTGAAAAAGGTCTTTGAATCCTTATTGATAAAATGATGGTTGGCAAAAAAATTTACTTTGATGATCATTTTGATTTCTGTGAACATTGTGTTTGCAAAATAGAATAGAGTATATTTTCCTTGTAGAAGCTAGAAAGCTAACATATGATCCAAAATAATTCATTGAAGTATGTTTGGCCAGGTGGATGTGGACTTTTTTGGGTAAAACTTGATACTATCATTTTAATTGATGATTGTTCTAGATACACTTAGGGTTTTTTATTTATTCTAAATCTTATTTTTTCTCTAAATTTAAGGAATTTAAGGCACTTATAGAGAAGCGGTTCAATAAGAAAATAAAGACATTGTGATTTAGAAATGGCAATGAATTTTGTTATAGGGAATTTGATGATTTTTGTAAATATGCAAGTGTTGTTTGGTAGAAAACTACGTCTGTACACTACAAAAAATGGGGTTGTAGTGAGAATGAAGCAAATATTAATGGAAAGAGTCAAAAATAGGTAAGTGGTACACAATTCTATTGATGATTTTGGACATAGATTGTGATTAGTACTTGTTACTTGGTTAATTAATTTCCTTATTTAACTTTGGGTGGAAATAATTCTTATTGTGGACTTGTAAGAAACCTTCTATTTCACATTTAAAGGTATTTGGTTGTGACACTTGCGTTCATGTGGCTAAAGAAAAGTGATCTATAATAGATTTAGAAACACATAAATGCATATTTGGTGGTTATAGTGAAAATGTAAAAGGTTACAAGCTTTGCAATCTACTAATAAAAAAAATATTTATTACAAATAAGTGTTTTATATGGAGTTTAGAGAATTTTCAAATTCTTTATAGTCAAATGAAAAAGGAGATAGTGCATTTTAGAAGTAAGATTGAGAAGTGGCAAGATTCACATGTTGAAGAACAAAAATGACAAATTAGAGATGATAGCCCACCAATTTTTTATTGTGTATTTGATTTATAACGTATTGATGATAAACCAATAATTTTTAGAAAAGATTTCTCTTTAGAAGATAGAAATTAGAACATAATCTCATAAGAGTCATTACCCTTATAGAATTGATATATTGTTATAATATAAAGTTATACAACCTTATACAATATATTTTAGAAATTTATTAAAAACTTGAAACAACATTTAAAAGTGCTATCAAGTGATCAATATGGACTTATCTCTCTCCATTTTGTCTTCTTGAAAAAATCATCTCTGCAATGCTTAGCCAATAGAATTATAAAGGTCGTAAATATTTGTACCTATCAATCATTTGATAGCACCTTTGTGGTTAAGCGCGCTTGAGCTGGAGCAGTATTGAGATGGGTGACCTCCCGGGACGGGCCAATGCTTCACCTCTGTGAGCATCACCTAGATGCAATGAGTGCTAAGTGGACCATTCATTATCATGAGAGATGAGTTCTTGTGATCCTGATAGCAATATCATAACCTTCAAATATTGTTACTAATTATAAAAAAATGCATTGTACAATAACAAAGTGTCGATAGTGTTGGGAGAGCATAGTCTACTTAGATGCGTTTTACTTTTAACATCTCTCTACTGTCAGTTAGGCATTCTTTGGTGTCAGTAAACATTTAAAGTCTTATATTCTATTATATTATATACCAGCTGCTCTCTTACAATCTAAGTCACCATATTCGGCCGAATTTCATCATGAAATTCGAAATTCGTCGAATTTCAAAAAATAGGTTGAAATTCGTTTAAATTCGAACAAATTCGTCAGTCAACCTTTTGCGTTGAAAAATGTCAAATAAATATTGTTTTATTAAGATTTTTCTTAGGGTTTTTTCTTTATAGCTCGTTTTTTCCCCTGGCGTCTCCAACTTGTTTATTTTCGGGCATCTGGAAGACTGCAACTGTTTCGTTTTGTTTATTTTCGGGCGTCTGCAACTGTTGGCGTTTATTTTCAGGCATCTGCAGCTGTTAGTCTGTTCGCGTATATTTGCGGGCGTCTGCAACTCGTCTCACTCTCAACTGCGGCCGTCTCTCTCTTCTGCCTTCGACATCGACGTCTCTGCATCGCCGTCAAAACTCCCAACACCATCAAAACTCCTGCGAGCTGATTGGCGTCAAAACTCACGAGGCTTGTTTCTCTCATTCGCATCAAAACACCCGCAAATTGCCCAGGAGTCCGAAAATAACCCTTAAAAGACTACATCGATGTAATTAAAATATATTAATATAAGCTCCAGTTTTTGCAGAAATCCACCATTTTTGTTTAATATCAATTGTTTATTGCAATGTTTTTCACAATATTTAGTGGGTCAATCAGCCAGAGTGAATAATTTATGCAGATGGGAAAGGTTACAAGTAGCCCAATGCTTAAGAAGATAACATCTCACTAGTTGCTATACCACCGATGACCATGACTTGTAGCATGTTAAACTTCAGAAAACCTAAATATGAATTTGACTTCTTTTAATATGTATATGTCGAAGGGCCATAAATGCAGTTGATAGGCCATTTAAGAAGCAACGAGAAGTTGCCACTCCCTTGGCTCAGAAAACCTAAATATGAATTTGGCTTCTTTTAATATGTATATGTCGAAGGGCCATAAATGCAGTTGATAGGCCATTTAAGAAGCAACGAGAAGTTGCCACTCCCTTGGCTCCTCCTTAATGTCAACACCACAAAAAAGCAATCATAAGAAGCAAACAGTTGCCACCTGATTGCCCCAAACCACCCCTTGCCCCCACCACCATACACTAATCATGAGAAGACAGTAGCACATTACAATCTTTTCACCTACACTAAATTAATTGGAACCTTACTAAGACACTCCAATAATATATCTTTTGCATTCAACTTTCATCAATGAATGATGAACATCATTTCATGTGGTTTCTACACAAACACACAAACAAATTCCCATTACAGTTTGAAATGGTTGGTCCTTTAATGCTATAGTAGATGATTGTTCAGCTTCCGTATGTAATACAATATTTCTAGGGAAATGAACTTGAATACAATCTGCTACGCCAAATTCTAGGACACAAAAATGCCTTCCTCAACCAGGAATTTTAATGCAATCTCAATATAGGCCATAGCAAACTGCTTGAGCACAATGGTCAAAGGAGATCTAAACAGAAAGTTTTCAATACACCAGCTGTGGCAATGTAAAGACATTACACAAATCACATTTTTGAAAAAATTATTGCATCCAAAATATCTGTTTAAAGGAATGCATTTTGATTTCATACACATCTGAGTAGAAAAGGCACCTTCAAAAACAAGAGTGCAGAATACTTGCATGAAACCCAATTATAGACATAAAAATCAATACCGTAGATGAAGATTGCATGATGAAAATTTCCAGTGTTGAGGATTACATTGCAAGAATTTCCACACAATCTAACATAATTTGATGTTGCAGTTACCTTACGGGGCTGGATATATAAGAACATTTTTATGTATCAATATTGGTTTTTAGATCCACAAAAATAGCTATCACAGTTTGATTAATTGAGAGATTCAGTTGCTTTTACCAAGTTCAAAGTCTCAGAAATTATTTCACATTTATATAAAGGTTTACTAACTATATAACTAATTTATATATAACATAAAATGTACTCCTCGAGCTTCACAATTATACAAGATTTCGGTATAACATATGTAACAACATAAACATGTAGTCCACAAGACTACTTCAAGTTCAGCGGCACGATGCCTCCTATGAATGGTTAAAACAAAAGTTGCACCGATCTTGAGAAATCAAAGTGTGCCAAAAAAATGAATGTAAAAAATTGGCTATGCTGCAATCTCATAACTTCTAGTTGTGAGTGCAGAAGGCATTGTAATGTCATTTAAATCTGTGATCCAATGTACTTGACTCTTCACACATTTACAGGTTAGGTCAATTTTCTCATACTTTACTTAGTTGCACTGTAATTTGGATAGATTGGCCTTCGGTTTGCTAAATAGCGGTTCATTATCTCAGATACTTCTTCAAGAAATGCTGCCTCACTAGACGGCGAAAGTATTGCCTCCTGAGCCTCCTCCATAATATTCTCAATGTCCGATGGCTTGTTGAGAGACTCCCTACACATGATGAGGGCAATCTCATAGGGGGTCAAACCTGCAGCTGCACCCTTCTTCAATAACATGGTAGAAACACGAAGCACTCGGGCACATTCAAGAGATAAATTCCAGCCATGACACCTTAGCAATTCAATATCTTTGTCAGCATCCAAGGACTCTATGTATTTCAGAGTCTCAGGCTTATAAGATTTTTGCGCCTGAGGCCAGTACATCCATTCAAAAGTGCAATCTTCAAACTGCAATAGAACCAAAGGAAAGTTGTCAACATTAGAATATTAAACAAATATACAGAAAGCTTTTATGTGAAACACTGAAACTGAAAAATAAGAAATCCATGAAGCTGGGCTTTCAAACAAAGAAGTCTTGGTTATCAAAAGTTTCATGCTTCCAAGAATTGATAAGAAGGGTTGGATTAAAAGAAAATGTCCAGAAAAAAGAAAAAATCAGTTTTTGAAGCTCCGTATGGTTTCATGTAAGACTTTCAAATCCTTTTGAGAAGCAATTTTGTGAAAAGAGAAAGCAGCAAAACAAGAAATATGCTCAGCCAAGCTTTCAAACAAGAAATTTTTAGTTAAACAAGTTTCATGCTGTTTAGGCATACAAGAAAGGATTGAAAAATACACGACAGGATAAAATATGTCTGCATCAACATAAAGAAAAACTATAATTTGAGACTCTCAATGGACTGCATGTAAGAGTTTCAAATCCTTGTAGGCAATCAATTAAATTTATAAAAGTATTCCTCAAAAGCACACATAAAGGAATAAACCACACTAGTGTGGATTCATAAATAAACAGTATCTCACAAACTTAAAAAGGCCAAGTTTAAAAAAACTTACTTTATCTGGAAGACAATAACCATGATCAATGGGAACAAGCCGGATTGATGAATCCTCTCCTCTGCAAACCAAGATGTTCCCACCATGCCTATCTGTGTTTGCCAAACGCACATCCAACACAGTAATCTTGTGCACCTCATCTACAGGAAATGCAGCTGGACCCATATCTTCACAATTACCATAGCTATCCACAAATTTTTGTAGAGAACCCATCTTTGATTCTTTACGTGACCTATCAAAACCCGCAGCTAGATGAAATGCACTATGAGAGCACCGAATCATCATTGTGGGAGGTACTCCTGCAAAGCCTGTTTCATCACCACACATTGATCGAGGTCCACTGGCAGGATGGTCAAGTATATAGGCTGCAATCTCCCTGTAAGCACCCTCACCTACTCTAGTACCTTTCTTCAAACCCTCTCCATTCAAGGATATAGGTAAGCCTCTGGGATTGTTTACAGCCATGGGTTCCTCGTCAATTGGCTTGAACACACCAATGAATTTGGTCCCTGTTGGATCTTGCATAAAGTATGCACCACCGGACCCCTCTTTGGACATAATAGGACACTGCCCACGCTCCAAGCCTTCTCTCATGACTTTGATCATATCTTGGAGAGCAGGAGACAGTTTATGCCTGGAGCTGGCCGTTACAGGCTCTAAGAGATATTGACATCTTGGAAGCCCTCTCACAAGAGTCTGATATTCTATTAGCTTATCATGATAATTACTTCGTTTTTCAGGCAATAGCTTCTCCGGAACCGGCCTCTGTGCTAACTGCATTGAGGACATCTTCTCTGCTACTTGATCATATTGATTGTCATCATACTGTTCCAGATCTGGTTCAGGTACAGAGACATCTAATGACAACTCCAAAAATGTTCCGTTTGACTTTGTCCTGACCTTGGCATCCTTTCTCGCAAACAGATGAACAACAACATTGTTTTTCTCTTCTACAGGCAAATCATCTACTAACCTCTGGTCCTCAAGCTGCTTCCCTTCGAAAACCAGTTCCTCTTCATCCCAACTGATGCTTCTTCCTTCTTTCTGTACAATCCTCTGCTTCAGATCTCTAATGCTGGAACTTCTCTCAATACGAACTGCATACTCCTTTCCATCCAAAGTTTTCACGGTGACAGCCTGAAGGTCAGAACGCCTTACGACCAGATGCAGAACTTTCCCATTGGTGACACCATAATCCTTGATCAGGCTATCATTCCTGGCTAACTCTCTCCCCTCATACACAAGTCTCTGGCGTTTGTTATACAAACCATTGCGCGTCTGTATTCTCATTTTCAATGAAGCTATAGTTTCTGAGGGGAAAACTCTTAAGGGTATTCCAGAATCATCAACTGACAAGAAAATAAGTATAGCCTCCGACAGAAACCCATGTCTGCATAGAAGGCTTCTCGGAGAAAAATGAAACTCCTCCTTCGCAGGGCTCAGGACAACCCCAGAGGTCGCCATTCTTTCCAAAAAAACACGAACCCAAAGAGTTTAATTTATGTGCCTCTAACCCTGTTTAAAACAGGGTCAATGATCCTTCGAGGTGAAGGACCCAACTGCTCCAAACCCTACAGCTCCATTGATCTCATGAAACCAAATGGGTATTGGCCAAAGAATAGCCAATCAACATTCTGACCATACCCTGGCAATAATTCCTTGAAAAATAACTGGACCTAGACAATATATCACAAATTTAGGCTCCCAAATGACGACTACAACCCAAGTGAACAGTTCCAACACTACAGGTCCATTAATCCCAGAAAACAAAACCAAAATGTAATGGGTATAGCCCACAGGTCATTCATTCAACAATCTGGTGGTTTCCAAGCAATAATTCCATTCAAAATAGATAACCCAGACAGAATATTTATCTTTAGGTCCCTTGCCTTCTGATAAAGCCCAACAGAAAACCCCCAACTTTTATAACAGCCCTCAGCATACAACACAATGTACAATATGTACATAAAATTCACAGAAGCCTCTCGTGCAATCCCCTCAAATGTTCATGCTATGAAAACCGAGTAGACATCATTTCTCATAACTTTAAGGAAAAATACATACCGGTAGGATCCTCAGAACGAAAGGAATGCAATGGAGACCACAAGCAGAGCGTCTCACTTCTGCAACTTGACTTAATTTGGCCGCAATAGTGCCTGCTCTGATTTCTTCATAGCATCGCGAGGGTGAAATGAACCTCTTATAGCTCCTCCCATTGACAGCGTTAAGATTATCTCTAAATTGCGTCAACAACAGACGGAGCTCCGTGAGTAATTACTGCAATACTTAATTATTCGATTAACAAATATAATAGCTCAAAATACAACAAAGACGGTTTCCTTTTCCAGGCGCTGGTCCCATTTAACATGATTTTGATTGGGCTGAATTTTGGAATCGCTTCCCGTCAAGAACAGATAAGTAGGTACACGAAGATTTCTTTTACTTATCTCGGAAACTTCTTTTCTAACCGTGGTATTTGTTCATTTGACCAAATGATGAAGCTTCTATTTGCCCCCATCCGCCGATTAAGCCGTCGGGTGTAGAACATTTCTCCTATCAATTCTAGAAGAGTCATTTGTAAATAGTATTTTTTATTTATCTATTTCATTACCCTTTTAACTCTTTTCAGGAAACTAAACGACGTCTACAAATATATAGATCAACTAAATATAATTTAAATTTTAGATAAACTAAGACTTAACCATAATAAATAATTTAATTGAGTTAAATTAATTGAATTTTTTATTGAATATACGTTAAAACAAAATATGAGATGCATTAGGATTGAGTATTTTGAAATTGGATTAATGTTAATTTTAAAATACATTATAGAACTCTAGTTGTAATTTGAGAATTTCAACTAAATTCTATATCCAAAATTTGAGGCAATTGATAGTTAAGATGTTAAGTGTGAGGGACATGGTCACACTATTGATCTTATAAAGGGGGACATAAAATGTTCATTATAGAATTAGATATTTGATGTTGTGAGAATATATTCACTTTGTCAATAGTTGAAGTAAATAAAACTTAATGGGGTTAAGGAGCATTGTGGGACCTATTATGTAAGGATTTAAGTTCAAGACTTCTTTACACCTTAGTCAAGCCCCAAGATTATGTTAACAATAGTAGCAAAAGAGATAAAGAGAGACAACAAATGTGAATGTGTGGTGGTAATGGATGTCACTGAGTTGATCATTGATTGTTGTTGAAACCTAATGTAAAACAATAAGTGATTACGATCAAGATGTTCTTAGAGTGTGCCTTGATAGGAAATGTTGATTTGTTGATCTTTGGTTATCGATGATGCTTGATGTTGATGAATGAGGATTGATGCCTAATTTCTACAAAAGAGAAATGCTCTTTGATACTTTTGTGATCTCTAATTCATCTTTGATTTTTATTATGTAAGTGTCTTAGGTGATAGTTATATACACAACCTAGAACCCATATTCTAAATCAAGGAAAATACCTTCAAATAGCTAGAATGGTCAACATCAAAAGAAAATTCCACCAAGGGTACTCATAGAACCAAACAACAAAAAGCCTAGTCAAACCATGAAAAACACCAAAACCAATCTTCTTGAGCCTCTTCCTGCAACCCTCAATATCTTTGGTCATCCTAAACCAACTTATGCGATTGTTGAGCCTTATCTTAGACAAATCTACCCATCCATTCACCTTCCACTTACTCGGACCATTAGAGGCCCACTTAGCAAGACAATTGACTATCTTATTCCATTTCCTAGGAATATGGATAAAAGAATTATAATCGAAGTTTTGTAAAGTTGAAGAATCTACTTAGCCACCAACATCAATTTCCAAGAGGACTCTTGAAAATTATTTTTGATCAAAAGGGCAACCAAAATCAAAGAATTAGTTTCATAGACATTTTTTTCCATCCCTAAGAACAAGCACAAACTAAAGCTTGACGAAGTGCTCAAGATTCCATCTGATTATTAGAGTACAAGCCCATATGAATTGAGAATAGGAATTTAACCACACCACTATTATCATGGCCAACACCTCTAATCCTATCAAGACCTAGATTGCCCCTAGAAGAACCATCTGTGTTGATTTTTAAAAAGCCACACGAAGGAGGATTCCACCTTCACACTCTATTCACTCATAGAATATTGAACTATGTTCCCAAACCTAACTTGAGTGGAAGATGGAAAAGATAACTCCAAAATCTTGACAAGGAACATATCATAAGAGATAATAGGATTGATCGAAGAAAAAATAGCTTCTAAGTTTCCTTGATCATACCTTGCTTGGCACTACTTTGACAACCTTGAAAAATGTGTCAAATGTTCTAGCCATATTTTCCAACAGATAAAAGAAGGGCCTAAGTCCCACACAACCAAGAGGAAGAAAACAAAAGTTGGGGATCTTACCATACTATTCAAATATTAATCAAGGAAGTAGCAAAAATAATCGGTCTATTCCACACCTTCCACCATGAGTTCCAAATTTCCAAAGAATAAGGGCATTGAAAAAGTAGAAGACTCAAGAATTCTTCCTAACTACCACATAGAACCTTGGAAGTTCCCTTGCTTCATAATGTTATCCCAAGTGAGATATTTATTAGACAAAAGAGCCACAAAAAAAATAACACTTAGGCCAACTGAACTTGTTCCATACTTTTTTCTACCAATGATTTACCCTACATTCTCCTCCCTTCACAAGGCTAAAGAATGGTAACCAAGAGAGACTAAGTACACACCTTTTGGATCATGGCCTTGGGTAAGAATTTCAAACTCCTCCAAAGAGCTACAAGGCCTCTCAGTCAAAATAGAAGCCAAAATATTGTACTCCTGAGCAGATCCTCCGACTATCCAACCATAGGGATCATTCCAACTATGAATAAGATAGTTCCCTTGTTGGCATGAATTCTTGAAGTCGGAAAATTTGGACCACCCAACACCTAGGAAAATGTTGCTAAGAGGTAGAAGCTGAGGAAATGAATGAAGAATAGGGGGATAGTTATCCCAAGAGTCCCCCCAAACAAGGCATTGTTACCTTTGTTTTCTATCCAAAAAAGACCATCTTTGATAAGTGAAACCCCTCTTTTTAGAGAATTTCATATCAAAGAAACTCTCCCATTCAGATCCATCCATGGAATATTAGCATAACTATATCAACAATTAATATTATGAATAGTCTTATATTTTATAAGACCCCATAATGTTGACTATGAGCTAAATAGACTTCGTATAATTAATATCCTTAAGTCTACATCTCCTAAATTTTTACATTTATTTAGTGAAATTTAAGGGATAGAAGTGTGTACCCTAGTCACATTAGTTGACACTAGCTTCAAGAACTTATTTACTAATTATTTATTCCCAATTCTTAATAGTTTAGACTAACCCTTTCTTTCAACTTTTCCTTTACCATGGATTAGTATGTGGGTGTGTTGTCCCCCACATTTAAATTTAATTTTCTTGTTCATGAGACTAAATTGAATGTTGCTTGCTCATAGGCCAAGCACACCAAAAGATCTCAAATTAAACATTCAGGTTCTTGTATTTTGGGACATTCGTATGTCACTAGTTCATAGTCAAATAGTTGGATCATATCATATCATAAAACATTATCATAGAGTTTGCATCAACATTAGATCACTATAGACTATATTACATCAACATCTTATGCACTTGCATGATTTCTTGATTTGTATTTACTCATAGCACATTAATGAATGGGCATGACTTGTTATTAAGGAAGTTTTAAATAATCTTTGAACACAGTAGTTTTGTAAGGTGTTTTTCAACACCACCCTTTCTTTAGATACATATATAGTTATAGATAAACAGGCACTAAATAACAAATCGACAAAGGACAAGTTTGTGTAGAGCCTAAGTGTCTTATACAATTTATCTTGAGGCAATATCTCATCTCAGAGAAGGATAGAATCATTGAACAAGTTTGTTGTTCTAGGGGTAGTGTAGAATAGATTATGGAATCCTAATGTTAGTTGTCAAAAATAATTCACATCAAAATATATTCATAATCAAACACATTGAGTTAAACCATTCTATCATTGACCCATCAAAATGATAAATAAAACTAAACAATTTCAACTTTAAGATTTAAATTTACAAATTTCAATCTCTCTCTTTAATTGTTTTAAATCTAATTTTAATTATCACTTATTAAAATATTGATCTCTTAAAAATATTGATTTTTCACTCTTATAAGCATTACCTAATTAATTAATAAATAAATCATTTACAACTATAAAAAAAAAATTAAAAATACACAAAACTTCACAATTAAAATCCAATAAATCATCATATAATTTAACACAAACCAATTTTTAATAAAAATATTATTATTATAACAACATTCACCAAAAAAACATCCTAAACTAATTCAAAACACAAATTAAAAAACAAAACAAAACAAACTGTAAAGTGACTCGCACATTTTAAAAAACTGCCAAATTATTTATTCAAAACACACATTAAAAAAACAAAAACAAAGCAAACTAACTCTAAAGTGGCTCATACATTTAAAAAAACAATATCAAATTATTTATTCTCCAAGTTAACAAAAATATGATTTTTAATTACCCATATACTAAACAAATCCACATAATAAAAGAATATGTTCCCCACATTTATGAAACAAAGCATTTAAGAAAATTCAGGTAAAAGTTCCCTTTATGTGGAACTTAACTAAGTATAACGAAGCTTCCTCAATTGATAAGTACCTAGGAGGTTAAAAAGTCCCCCTTATATGGAACCTAACCTATAAGGAAGCTTCGTTCATGTTTAATTTAACTTCGCTTGCACGCCAACCAAACGTTCTGATTTGAGCCAACCGTTGGGTAGTTTCCGAGAAGGATGGAAAGACGTTCTGCCTAGTACGCGCCCACGTCAAATCTAAGAAGCAGAGCCAATAGACGCTTAGCATTGAGGTGTCGAACAGGATTCGAATATATCATTTTAAATCCACAAAACGCGTCAAAACAAGCGCGTTAAAACGCCAAAAAGAGCAAACGGGAAAGTCAAAAAACGGTGGATTTCTTCGCTATTTTGGGGGGTTTGTCTTTTTCCTTTCGTTTGTCACACGTGTGATCTGTCCATTGGGCGGTGCCTGCCCACTATATAATTTCGAATCTGATAGCGGTCCGTGGAAACTTGTGGGCAGGGAAATTAATTATTATTTTTCATTAATTCCGTATTAAATTGAAGCTGTACAATTATTATCTTGTAAGTTGGGTTGTATTAATCAAATGGGGAAGAGCATAGCTATCCAAGTCCGTGTCATGGGAAGTCGGTGGATGAGTAGAAACATTAAAGTGTTCATCGTTATTATCTGCATCTACGTAATAGTTATTTAGTGGTTATCATCATTATCTGCATTACATGATAATAACAGAACTTTTATATCATAATTTATATTATCAGTCCTTGTCAAGATAGAAACTATGGAACCAATTTGTTATTAATTATGGTTCAAATATTTTATTGGTTTTTAAAAGGTTTTTATAATGTGATTTTTAACTTTTTAAAAGTTGTTTGTGTAATCGTTTTATATATAATATAAAGTTTTTTATTTTGAATATATATTATGTTTCCATTAAAAATAAATATGAGGTTTTCACATCTTGTTAATTAATATCTCATTTATGTTTTTGGGTATGTTTAATAAATGTTTGTCAACTTTTTTGAATGTTTTTTAGGTATGTTTTTATAAATGTTTGTTAACATCTTTGAGTGTTATAAAGTTTATCGCTAGTACATGGCTCTCATGTGATGTCCACACATGTTGTGGTATTTATTATATTTATTGGTTCTAGTACTAAGTAAAAAAAACATTTTATTAGATAAAAAGGTGGTAACCACATATATGATAATTTATATTAATACAAGTTGTAAATACATAGTTTCTAGAAAAAACTTAAGGATGCCTACAAAAAATAGCAAGGCCCTAAAACATGGCTAGATAGTTCTAATTATAACCAAAGATTAACGCATTTTAATAAAAAAGTTTAAATATCATTGGGTTGACACAATTAATTTGCTTGTTGTGGGTGCTATAGCGGGTAAGTCGCTACGAGATCTAAAACAACACTAGGTGGAAGGCCAATTGAGGTATGGTAGTGAAGGATTCAAAAGGCTTTGAAGAGAGCCCTAGTTTTATCATTCGAAGTAGGGTCAATTTATGACTTGTGAGCTTGTAGCGCACATTTCAGAGCCTATAATTAAATCATTTTTGAATTCATAGTCCATAAGAACTAATCTCCCAACCTTGGTCTTTAAATCCCTTAATGCATAAAATAATTCCATTTTCATACTATAGTCACATGAAATTAGGACTTAAATCTATTGAACTTTGGGTGAGATAATGATTTGAGAAAAGTGGTGAAGATCATACAACTGAGGCTCAAATGATGATAAAAAAGATGCAAGGTCCTCCTTTATCATTTTTTACTATAAGAAAATAAGAATTGAATGCATGGCCTCCAAATAAGTTGTCATAAGTAAATAACAAAGCATACCATGGCCAACATAAGCATTTTTGTAGTGCCCCATTTAGTTTGACCTAAAAGTATTGCAACACAATGCTCTTGAACTTTTCCACACACTAAGATTTAAGTGCTCAATTGAATAAATGATATAAGCCTATGATGAACATGTCATTAATAAACACATGGACACATTACACCATTGAATCAACTTTATAAAATGTGTTTGACTCTCAAAAAATTTGTGCATACAAATACCCACACATTTACCCTATAGCTAATGGGATATAAACACCTAAGATCTACATCATATTAAAATGTGTGTTGACTAGGCAACTTATAGTACAAATTTATTTATTAACATGTATAAATCAAATGGTTAGGAACTATCATGCTCAAGATCAAAATATCTTAGAGAAATGAAAGAGCATTGAGGTGCTTGCTAATGGCTTGACTAATAGGCCATGACCAATAAACTTAACCACGTCACCTCTTGTAGTTTGATGCTAAGCAAAAGATTGGAAAAAAATAAAATGCTAAAGTTTTCACTTTGTAATGAACAACAATTCATTCTAATTTTTTTTGTTAAAGTTCCTAAGTATCTTTTATCTAGGAATATTTATAAACTTGATCTAATGAATTCAATGATTCTTTAGCAACAATTAAAGTACATAAAACATCATGAATACAAATAAGAATATTTTCTATTCAAATAAAATTACTAATTTATATATATTATTACATGATACAATTTAACAATTTAACCACTTGTACAAGAGTATCACCAATAAACTAGCATACAAATTCAAATGTATAATTTATAATTTTTTAAGTATAACATGTGAAATACAATATGTTTTTGTATGATCAAGCCTTCAACATTATATTAATTGCAAGAAGGGAGAGTATCATCTACCCGTGTTTTTCCTCCAACCACAGATCAACAGTCCCTCACACACCTTTCAATTGGAAGTGATCCTACCCTTTATGAAGGTAGTGCAAATAAAGAGATGCAAGTGTATCAATCATTCAAGAACTAGCATGGTGTATTGAATCTATTACATACAATCTTCCATGCAACTCCAAACACCCTCTAGGTAATAATGACAATTTTGGGTGACATGCAAACTATTTGCCATTGTGAATTGATAACACAAGTAGCAAATTGCATTAATTGGGAAAAAAATCAAAATAAAAGATTGCATTCCAATATGAATGTGTGCATCAATGTTCACACACCTCTATCTCAGTCTTGTCAATCACTTGTTGCTCGGGAGAAACTAACAATGTTCAAGACATTTAATGACTTAGCTCTATGCATTAAACCTCCTTACCACCTACTTGGCTAGATTTTATTATATTTTCAACTTACTAACTTACTACTATATTTAGTTAAATAGGTGTTAATAATACTTAACACTCATGCAAATAATTCATAGTAACAACATACTAATGGAACTCATACAATATTTATAGGTAAAACTAAGCTTTACTAACCAATAGATAACCAATCTACAACATGTTTTTACTAAAATACAACATCATGAGAAGGAAATTCTCCATATTTTTCCTTTATAGGTGAATATATCTTAAATAGTGTCTTAGAAATTTTCATTTTATATTTCATAAACATATAATAACATGCATTCATACATATTTATAGTTATATAAATATCTACATATAATTGTATTACACTTTAAAGATTGAATTACTAATATTCCAAAAATAAAAATCACAAATATCATCAATGAAGAAATAAATATTAAAACCATTCAATTATATTAACCATTTTATGATTGTGTAGTTTCAAATAATGTACTCCTTTACATTTTCACACTATGCTTGGGTCCCTTAATAAAATGGACTTAATTAAGCCTCTAATTGGCCCAATTTTGTATCTAAAATCCTAATTAATTGCAATTTATGAAAGGGGAATCATGATTTAATTAATGCAATTATCATTTTTAACACTCCAAAATGAATAGGTCCTAGCAATTTCGGTCAGGATCCATTCGCCCTAGGGCGAATGGGGCCCCTTTAGTTGCTAAATTCAAAATTTAAATATGTTTTTGGCGGCCTTTTTATGATCCTAAATTCAAATTCAAATGTCAGCTTGTAATGTTTAATTTTCCAGGAAATTAGAAAATTACCTATAAATACAAGGTCCTTTTATCAATTCAAATCCTGGATTTTCAAGAGATCAATTTCAAGAGCTAATATTATTGTTAAAGGTGTTCAAGAGAATATTTATCAAGCATTTGTTGCAGCAATCAAGATCTCAAGTTGTGGCAAGAATGAAGAAAGGATTGAAGTTGTTGTCATTGATGTCAACTAGTCATTTGGTTATCTACTAGTTGTTGTTGGCTATATATGTTGAGGATATTGAGAAAATTGTATTAAAGGAAGATTACAAGTATTTATTTGTTGCTCCAGTATTTCCCCTTATGTTCGTGCGGTTCAGATATGTTGGTTATGGTTGTTGAAGGTTGCTATATCTAGAATTTTGGCTGTTAGTTCGTTGAGAAGTTCAAGTTGTGTTCACCAGTTGTGAACTATGTTTTTTTGTGTTCTGGTTGAGGTTCGGGAGAAATGTTTTGTTGGTTCGGATTTCTCTTTGATGAAGTCTTTTGACTTGTGGTTCTAGAGATAAGATGTTTTGATTGCATTGAAGATATTTTTGGTTTTTGGAAGTTTCAAGCTTAATTGTTCTATGTGTTTTACACTGGTTTGGTTGACCGTGTGTTAAGCACTATCTTCAAAGTTGATGAAGCATGTTGGATCTATCATGGGTCTCGGTGAAGTGTGTGTTTGGGTCACCCTATTTCTAATTCCACCCTAGGATTTTTTGGCCCCGACCTAATTTGAATTTAAAGTTGGATTGCCGACTTTGTATCTTCTCAAGGTTGGAGATAGTATAAATACAGGATGAGCTAGCAATGAAAAATGTACAAAAGAAAAGAAGGAAGATAAGTGAAAGAGAAAACACGACTTTGATGCTATTCAGAAAGTGTGTGTGAGTTATGTGTGTGGTAGATTAGTGTAAAGCTTAATGTTGAGTTTTTAGATGCAGTGAGCAGAAGGTGAACTCTATCATTCATGCAAGTTGATCAGTGATTGTGGTGGAATCCTTTATTGCATTGGGATTGTTGTCTCTTTGTAACAAGTCTTCTTTGTCTTCTTTGTATCTTTGTGGAAATGAGCCCTTCGGGTTGTAGCCCTGTTGGACAACGAGTCCTTATTGTAGGCAATGAGTCGTATCTCAGGCAGTGAGCCAAATGTAATTGGTTTTGATATTCTCTATATAGTGTGAGTTAATCCTCACCATGGTTTTTCCCTCATTGGGTTTTCCACGTAAATCTGGTGTTATTGTGTTTGTGCATTGGATTTGAGTTTCTATATTGGAATTTGATGATTACTAATTTAAGCAGTTTATGTATTAGTTTTGGTAATTGAATTGAAGGTTATAATCTATGAAAAATGATTCACCCCTCCCCTCTCAGTTGTCCTATTCAAAAATTGGTATCAAAGCTTGGTTCCTTGGTGAAGAGCTTAACCGATTGAGGAAGGTTCAGGATGGCTAGCAAAATGATCTTTGATTATTTGAGGTTTGATGGAACTAATTATGGTATCCAGAAAGTATTGATGGAAGAATATCTAGAGTATTACAAATATGATGTGGAGAAAGCTTATAAGAATCCCTACACTCCTCTTGCTAATGGTCCGAGTACACCTAAAGAAATCAGATCACATGAAGCGAATAATAAGGTGATGTTCATCTTGAAGAATAGTCTGGTACATTTTGAGTTGATTAAGGTTTAGAATTTGAAGACAACTAAGGAAGTCAAGGATGCTTTAGAAAGAGAAAATGATGGTGATGAAAGAGTAAAAGAGGCAAAATTATAGAATTTGGAAACATAGTTTGATCTTATACATATTTTTAAAGATGAAAATTTCAAAGCTTATGTACAATTATTAGATGAGGTAGTGGTTGGAATGCGATCTCTTGGCACTACTATAGATGAAACCAATATTGTAACAAAGATTCTCAGAACTCTTCCTGATGCTTACCGTGAGAAGGTTAGTGTTATTGAGCAGACTATATATTATAACACTTGTACTAAGGATCTTCTTTTAGGATTTTTGATATCTTATGAGATGAGGAAGTCGAGACTAAGAAATGGAGGGAAAATGGAGACTACTTTTAAAGCTACAAAAACTGAATATCCGAATGAAGAAAAAATTGATGAAATAGAAGCTAACTTTGTAAGAAGAATGAGAAAAGGCTCTGGTAAGTATGAAGGTAAGTTGCCCTTTAAGTGCTTTAGGTGTGGAGAAATAGGTCACTATGTTGCAAAGTGCTGGAAAGAGCTAAAAGGAATAAACAAAGATATGAGAAAGAAAAAAAAGGAATGAAGATTAACAAAGCTTACTATGTTAATGAGAATGCTAGTATTTCAGATGAAGATTCAAAATATGAAGATCCAGATGACAATGAATGCTTGTTCTTGGAAAGTAAGGATGAACCTACTTCTACTAATTCAAAAAAACAAGTAAAGGAAAGTCCTTTGGAGAAGGAGAAGGAGAAAAATGAAGGTACGTTTATCTCTGACCTACATGCTAAACAAGAAAAGAATTTTTGGGTAGTTGATAGTGGTTGCTCACATCACATTATTGGTGATAAGAGTAAATTTGTAAAGCTTGAGAAATATGATGGAGGTCTGGCTATGTTTGGAGATGATACTGGTGCTAAAATATGTGGGATAGGTTCAGTAAGTTTTGATGGCAAGCATCATATTGACGATGTTTACTATTCTTTGCAATGATTTCTGGCTTTGATTGTGTGAGAATTTTTGCATCAAAATTTCTCACACAATCAAAGCCAGAAATCATTGCAAAGAACATTATGGATTGTGGAAACTTGATATCTTTTATGTTTACTATGTTAAGGGTTTAAGGCATAATCTGTTGAGTGTTGGTGAGATGTGTAGAAAAGGATATGATCTTGTGTTTAAGGATGAGAAATGTGAGATTCAGAAATCCAAAAAATTGATTGCTACAACAAAGAAATTTGAAGGGAATATTTATCAGCTTAAGGGTATTGATGGATGATTCTTTATGACTCAGATACACGACAATTGGTTATGGTATAGGAGAATGTATCACATGAATTTTGATAACTTCGCAAGGATTAGTGTTGTTCAGGCTGTGAGATATTTACCGAGAATTACAAAGCCTGTCAATGCTATTTGCAGGAATTGTCAGTTTGGGAAGCAAACAAGAAATCATTATAGATCAAGAGAACAATCTACTACTATATTACTAGATTTAGTTCATATAGATCTTTGTGGTCCTATGAGAATGCAAATTATACTTGGTGAAAGAGGTGGATAATTCACCTCTCATGAGTTCAATATGTTTTGTGAAGTGCATGGAATAAAGATACAGTTATCTGCTCTGAGAAATTCTCAACAAAATGGAGTCGTTGAAAGGAAAAATAGAACAATTCAAGAGGCTTCTAGGTCAATGATCATTGAAGCCAGATTACCAGAAGTTTATTGGAAATAAGATATTCATACTGTTGTATATGTATTCAATCAATTTCAAGCAAGAGAAAATAATACAAAGACTCCCTATGAGCTATGGCACAAAAGAATTCCTACAGTTAAATATTTCAAGGTATTCAGAAGCAAATGCTATATCAGAAGAGATGAAGAAACTTTGGGAAAGTTTGATGCAAGAAGTGATGAAGGAATATTTCTTGGATACTCTACCAAAAACAAAGCATACATATGTTTCAATAAAAGACTGAGAAAGATTGTAGAGATCTCAAATGTGAAGGTTGATGAAATAGTGAATAATTCTATTGATATTGATGGATATGTGTCTGATGAACATGATTGTGCAAGAATAGAAGAAATTATGGAAGAACACAATAAATATAAGTAGAATGAACATAATGAAAGAGAATATTCTTCGATGATGTCCCTTAGGACACCAAAATATGTACAAAGGAATCATTCTGAAAATTAGATTATTGGAGATAAGACAAAAGGTGTGTTAACCAAAAGAAAAGTTGTTGCTAAAGTAAACATGTGTTTATTCTTTGAGATTGAGCTGAAGACAGTAAGTGAAGCCTGCAAGGATGAAAATTGGAAGGAAGCAATGAAAGAAGAACTTTTACAAATTGAGAAGAATCAGACTTGGGAATTGGTCCCAAGATCGGTAGACAAAAATATCAGGATCGAAATGGGTATTCATAAATAATTTGAATGAGAATGAATTCAAGCTTGAGTATGTTCTGACAAAGGATCAAATTAAAAATATATTTACAAAGGCTCTTCCTAAAGATACTTTTGAGTATCTCTGGGAGAAGTTAGGGGTTATTGCCCCTCCTTTCATAAACTAAGATGCATTTGGAGATGTATCAGTCTGGTGGATTCATGGTTCTATCTTTTTGGACTGATGTTTTTGTGGCTACCTCTTAGGGGGAGCATGTAGTTTCAAGTTTTGTCATTATGAGTATTTTTTTTTCATGTCAAAGGAAGATTTGGTGAACATATTGTTTTCCTTTGCCATTGATGTCAAATGGGGAGAGAAAGCATGTGAAAAGGAGAGAAAGCTAACGAGAGAAAGAAGGTAATGAGGAAGATGATCTTCTAAGAGGGAGAAGCAAAAAGAAAAATCTTGAGAAGTATATTCAGAACTGGTATGGTGTCTTTGACGGTTTTTCACATCATGAGTTTCCATCAATAACAAAGGGGGAGATTGTTGCAAGAATGAAGAAAGGATTGAAGGTGTTGTCATTGATGTCAACTGGTCAACTGGTTATCTACTAGTTGTTGTTGGTTGTATATGTTGAGGATATTGAGAAAATTATATTAAAAGAAGATTACAGGTATTCAGTTGTTGCTCTGGTAATTTCCCCTATGTTCATGCAGTTCATATATGTTGGTTATGGTTGTTGAAGGTTTCCATATCCAAATTTTTGGTTGTTAGTTCATTAAGAAGTTCAAGTTGTGTTCACCAGTTGTGAACTATGTTTTTTTGTGTTCTAGTTAAGGTTCGAGAGAAATGTTGTTGGTCTGGATTTCTCTTTGATGAAGTATTTTGACTTGCAGTTCTAGAGATAAGATGCTCTAATTGCATTGAATATATTTTTGGTTTCTGGAAGTTTCGAGCTTAATTGTTCTGTGTGTTTTACGTTGGTTTGGCCGACGTGTGTTAAGCATTATCTTCGAAGTTAATGAAGTGTGTTGGATTTATTATAGGTCTTGATGAAGCGTGTGTTTGGGTTTCCCTCATTCTAATTCAACCCTAGGATGTTTTGGCACCGACCTAATTTGAATTTGAAGCTGGATGGATGAATTTGTATCTTTTCAAGGTTGGAGATAGTATAAATACAGGATGAGCTAGCAATAAAAAATGTACAAAAGAAAAGAAGGAAGATAAGTGAAAGAGCAGACATGAATTTGATGCTATTCAAAAAGTGTATGTGAGTTATGTGTGTGGTAGATCAGTGCGAAGCTTAATGCTAATTTTTTGGATGCAATGAGCAAAAGGTGAACTCTATCATTCATGCAAGTTAATCAATGATTGTAGTGGAATCCTTTGTTGCATTGGGATTGTTGTCTCTTTGTAACAAGTATTATTTGTCTTCTTTGTATCTCTGTGGTAGTGATCCCTCTGGGTTGTAGACCTATTCGATAGTGAGTCCTTATTGTAGGCAATGAGCCTTATCTCTGGCAGTGAGCCTTATCTTAGGCAATGAGCCTTATCTTAGGAAATAAGCATTTTTTGTAACCAGTTTTGATATTATCTATAGTGTGAGTAAATCCTCACCATGTTTTTTCCCTCATTTGGTTTTCCACATAAATATGGTGTTATTGTGTTTGCGTATTGGATTTGAGTTTCTGCATTGGCATTTGATGATTAATCACTTAAGCAGTTTATGTATTAGTTCCGGTAATTGAATTGAAGGTTATAATATGTGACAACTGATTCAACCCCCTCTCATTTTTCCTATTCAACACAAGCATCATGTCGAAGTTGTCAAGCATCATGCATATTTTTGGAGATAATATTGCGATGTAGGTTTCAAGCATTCAAGTCAATATTCAAGCATCCAGATCACATCATCAATCAAGCCATTTCATGCAAGATCAAGACCTTGGAGAGATCTACTAAGTTTTAGTCCTTTAAGGGTTTCAAATCAAGGGTTTGGTGAGTTTTAGCATAGAAATTGTTCATTCATTATTCCTTTCATGTTTCATTGTTTTAATTCAAGGTTTAATTACCAAAATGAGGTTTGACCAAGGCAAACCCCCATTCAGCAAAAACAAACAATTTTTCCCTCTTATTATTTTTGCAAATATTAGGTTGAAGAAGGATTGAAGATCTATTGAAAGATCAAAATTGCAAAAGCTGTCAAAGTTGCAATGGTTGTCAAAGTTATCGTCAAGCCATGAAAACTCACTTTCAAAATTTATTTCTAAATTTTTGACTATGGAACCTGGATGAATCAAAAGTGTTGACATGGGACTAGAGGACTGTGAAAGTAATTTTTCAACCCATGTAGCAATGCCCATTCACCCTTGGGCGAATAAGTCCCAAGAGGACACTCAACACATGCTTTTTATCACAGGTGCATAAAATCAAGTCCTTCTTAAATCTGCAATTTCTTTCTGGATTATGTCAGATTAAGGTTTAATTTAGAGGTTTTATGTGTTGCATTACATGTTTGCACTCATTTAATATTTTCATTTATCTCCCAAAAGTACATTTCAGGATGATTTACCCCGTCCTAAGTTATAATGAAAACAACAAGATCTCCACCAAGGTTGACTCACTTAAGGGTTGAAAGTCAATCTTTCCCTTGCGGATCTCTTTTTCCTAATGAACTAGGGAAAACAAGTGTGTCATAACCCCCCTTTTCTATCATTATTGATTCACCTCATTTCCCCTATTTCATTTTGGTGAACCCGACATTCTTGCACACTATAAACTTTCTTATTTGGAGTCCATTCAAACCCTAGATCTAGGATTTTCATTAGTTTGCATTGCATTACTTTGCATCTCATTTAGGGTTGTTGAAGTTTCATTATTTTGCATCTCATTTAGGGTTTTAGGTTTACATTTCGCATCCTTTAAAATTTAAGAAATTCAAAAATTTGCATGTATATTACATTGATTTTGCATAGTACTTGCATATTAGTGTATGTTCAATCATTCATATTCAAAAATTGAGTCAAAATTGCATTTCAAAAAGTTCCATATTGTTCATCATTTTTCATACATTGCACTTGCATTAGGAAATCAAAATCTAGAAAAAGTAGTCATTGAAAGTATAATTTATAGTCTAAAGCAAGAAACCCTAACATTGAACTTCATACTCAAATTTAAATTTTTGTAAGCCCTATGTTAAGACCCATTCACCCTAGGGAAAATATGTCTTTGTATAGGTGTTGTTTCAAACTATTTGGTAATGGTTTGTCTCTATGTTCTTCATTTTGATCAGCTGTTAAATCTGGGTTTTAGTTTCAAAAATAAAAAAAGTTGTCATTGTTTGCATTGGGTTTAATTAATCAAATTGAGTGCAATGTTTAAAAATCAAAATTAGAATTAAAATGCATCATATTCAGGTTTTTGCATAGCATAATTAGTAAATTATCTTGTTTAAAATATGAAAATTGTTATCTCTTTACATACTTGCATTGCACTTCATATTTTAGGGTGTTGAATTATATTTATCTAGTGTCTATTCTCCATTTTGGATGCACTTAGATTTTGTGAAACTTGTATGAGATTCACAACCTATTGTCCTATTACCAATATTGTAGTGAGAGTAGTTCAAGACTCATACCATCCCGCACTACCACACTCGTTGTGGATCTTGAGTTTTCCAACTCTTTCACTCATAGTATTGATATTAGTCAACCCACTATGGACTAGAGATTTGATACCTCATTTCCCATGACCACCCTACCCACAACCAATGTGACTGATGTTGACACAATGGTTGATAATGTCCCTCAAGAAGAACTAAAACAAATGGATGAAGATATAGAAAAATTGCAAAAGTTTGTGAGTTTTGAATACATTGTTGGTACTACAATTCTTGTCATAGATAGCACGAGGAAAATGCTTGATAATGAACAAGGAATAAAGATTTTGTGTACCCTAGCTCATATTATTGATAAACATGTCCCTATAATGACTAGTTGTGCTCAAATTTTGGGGTTCACTCAAAGTGAAGGTGGAAATCCAATTCCTCCTTCCACAACTATGACCTCTATTTCCACATACACTAATCCAACTATTACAACAACTAAATAACCTACTAGCAATTTCAATACCACCTTAGGTATTCCAGTTGGAATCCCTTTAGCTTTGTGCATTCAAATATCATATCTCCTAATCCATCTCCCCTCACAATTTACAACTCACTTTCCCTTCGAATACATATACAACCCACCTTACTTACCTCCATCTCATAACACAAACAATGATATTGTCCTTAACAAACTCCTACAAAGTGTTTCATCCCTCCAACAACAAATTGTTACATTGAACCAATGTCAAATGGCCAACCTTCATAATATGTCAAAAGAAACCCTTTATCCTTGGAGATATTGAGAGCACAAATGCCACAAGGCATAAAGATTCCTAGATTTGAGAAATATGGTGGAAAAGGAGACCTCAGTAACCATGTCTTTACATGCACAACCTTATTTAGTGAGTTCATTTTTTAGGATAAACTCTTGGCTAAAATTTTCCCTAGATCCTTGGAAGACATTGCCTTGGAGTGGTTTTGTTCTTTACCAAATATCTCAATTAGTTTATTCAATTAATTTGTTGATGATTTTCTTAACTATTTCCAAGTGCACATGGGTCCCAAGATGAACTTAGCTAATTTAATGCAATGTAAACAAAAAAAAGATGAAAAGGTCACCGATTTCATAGCATGATACCAATTGCTTTAATGATAAATGAACATTAAGATTCTCGATGTTGACCTTCTATGGTGTAGGAAAATGTACCCCTTTACATTTTCACACTTGTTTGGGCCCTCGTTAAAATTTTGCTTCTTTATGCCTTATTTGGTCCTATTTTGCATCCACAAGCCTAATATAATGCATTTTTCTCAAGATAATTCTGACATTTAACAATTGACAAATCATAATTCAATGTTTGAGGTTATGTGTTCTTGATCTGATGATCTAGAACTCATATGCCACCTTGGGCATATGGGTCCCACCTAGGTCTCGGGGCATGATTTTAAACATTGCATTGAACTTAACACTTCTTGGAGTTTGTGTCTTATGTTTAAGATATTGGGATTCATACACCCCAACTGGCATATGAGTCTTGCTTTAAACAAGACCTATTTTGAATCAAATTCTTGGCAGGATTTCATTATCCTAGATTTGATGTCGGCTTGTAGTGTTTTAATTTCGGGAATTTTTGCATAAACAAGTATAAATACAAGGTTATTTCACATAATTTCTCCTAGAAGTTTTATGCAATAATTCTTATAGTAATTTTATGAGATCAAGAGCATTTAAGAGAAAATTGTCAAGCATTTGGAGCAACATTCAAGATTCAAGCATCATGCATCATGTGTGCTTGTGATGTAGGTTTTCATGATTCGAGAAAGCATTCAAAGACATTATCTCATATCAAGATCAAGAGTCAAGATCCACATCCATTGGAGAAGCCATTTCACAAAAGTTTTCAACCTTTATTTCAAGGGTTTGGTGAGTTGCAACATTGCATATTTTTCATTCATCATTCCTTCATGTTATTCTATTTCATTTCAAGGTTTAATTACCAAAATAGGGTTTGACCAAGGCAAACCCCTATTCCCTAAGAAATCAACATTTTTCTCTCTTGATGTGTATTTGCAGATCTAGGTGAATTGGAGCTTGAAGATCCTTTGAAGGAAAAGTTGTAAAAGTTTTCATAAGAATTTGTCAAGGTTCATGAAATTCAGATCTGGAGCAAGATATCCAACTTATTTACACGAAATTAGTGGGAAAGTATTTATTTAATCAATCTTCAGAGGCTCACACATTTTCAGTTCAAAATTTTTCTCCTAGGACACTTTTCACTTTTTTGGGACACTTTGCAACTATCTAGGTGTATGAGTCGTAGTATACCCTTTTTTCCAGTCTTATGTAGATCTAGATTAGTCACCAGGAGATTCTAGATTCTTCCTAGGAACCCTAGACTGGGGCTAAATTGCCCATCTTGGCGTATGAGTCCTAGTGTACTTCAGAAACAACACTTTTTAGAGTTTTCAGACCTTGCTTAAACATCTTCACTTCTCCAGATACTTTTCTGTTTCTCTCTATTTTCCCATATGATTTCATACTTTTAAGTTTCTAGGGTATGAGTGCTTACATTTCTCCTTTGAAACTTCATTTAATGGTGAACCCCCATCTAGTCACAAAAGGAAACCACTAGTCCTTCCCTCAATTGAGTCACTTGGTTGAGGGATCTTGGTTTCCCAATGAATAAAGAGTGAAATAGGTCCTAAGTTCTATCTCCCAGAAGGTGGAACACAATTTTCGTTTTAATAATTTTGGTGACTCCTAAATCTTGCATTGGTGGAAAAGTGCATATAAGTTGCATTTTTGCATCTTTCATCATTGAATTTCATTGGAAAACTATACTTGCAAATAGTCATTTGAGCATACAATATAGAAACCTTAACATCAACTCAAAATTTGCTGATTTTGGCTTAAAAACCCTCATCTAGGACTCATTTGCTCACCTAGGGCGATTTAGTCTCTGTATAGGTGGTTTTTCTAGATTTATGGGAATTTTGTGTTATCTTCTTTTTTTTCAGTATTTGAACCTTCCAAAAACCCTAATTGGGACTCATTTTCCCATCTGGGTGATTTAGTCTCGTATTAAGTCTGAATATGCATTTTGCAGCATTAAAATCTTCATTTTTGTGCTTTTGTTTGCTATTATCAGATCTTTGTTTCAGTTTGTTGAGTTTCAGTTTCATTCATTTCCTTAGATCTAGTTTAACTTGGTTCATTTAGTTTATTGCTTAATTTAAAAATTGAATTTATAAAATTTCATTTTCAAATTGTTGCATAGTGTAATCAACAAATTACTTTGTTTAGAATCTAAAAATTACATTGCATTTCATCATGGATATATGCTTTGATAAGTTTTGGATGTCCTTGAAATCATTAGTGGATGTGTTAAGTTGTGTTTTTGGAAATGATCCTAATGAAATCACTGTAGTAACGAAAAAATTATCCCTTTTCCTTGCTTAATTTGGAATAATTGATGTTGAATTAACCTAATTATGCCTTGGTTTAGTGTTGTAATGTGTTGTACACATTCACATTAATGTAGGGCCCCTTTTTAACAAAATGTACTTAAATTATACCTTATTTATGGTGTTCTAAAGTGTTTTAATACACTTTCACACTTATCTAGGGTTTCGTTAATTAATTTTGGTTAATTGAGCTTAATTAGCCCCTTTAATTCAAATTTAAGCCTTCTTAATGACACCTTCCGAAAGATCTATCCCGACACTCGATAATCAAATTGCATTTAACATTTAATTTGGAAAAATCAAGGTCCTAGAAAATGGTACTAGGACCCATTTGCCTTTAGTGGTGAATGGGTCCTCTCCACATAGGACACCTATTTCTAGGCATTTTTGAGGTGGGTTTTTGATGTTCTTTCCACCCCTCGAAGCAAGGTCCTAGAAACTTGTGTTAGGACACATTCGCCTTTAGTGGTGAATGGGTCCTCCTCACATAAGACACCCCTTTTTGAATATAATTTTGGTGGGATTCTAATGCTTTTTAATTCTAGATTTGGTGTCGGCTTGAATTATTTGAATTTCGGGGTTAATCTCTAGATTTAGTATAAAAATGGGGTTAATTCACCTAGTTTCATCATGGATCTTCATGAGCACTCAAGAGTACATTTATAAGAGCATTTAAAGGGCGGAATTCAAAGGCATATTATCAAGAGTTTATCACAGCAATTCAAGATCATTTCATCATGACAAAGACATAATGCATTCATACATGCTGTTGAGCTAAGATTGTTGATGTAGCAGTGAAGATCCATTGACAAGCATTGTTTCACATATTATTTGAGATCAACATCTACATTCTTCATGGCCAATACATGTTAGTTGTAGATTTATACTCAAGGACAACTTCCAAGATATCAACATTTCATCATTTCATGTTCATGCTTCAATTTCATTATTTCATCATTTGGTTTAATTACCTACAAGGGGTTTGACTTAGGAAAACCCCTATTCACTAAGAATCAACAAGTTTTTCTTCTCTTGAATGCATATTTGTAAATTTACAGGTTGAAGATCAAGTGGAGAACAAGATTTGAAGTAAAATTGTCAAAGTTGTCAAGTTGCAAAATTGTCGTTCATAGTACAAGAACACAGAAAGAAGGCTGCAAAATTTTCTATAGGTTTTCGAGAGCTGAAAATCGAGGATCTGAGAGTTTAGGAATCAAAGAATGTAATCCAGATCTTAGTTTTAGAAACCCTAAGAGGAACCCATTTGCCACTAAAGGCGAATGAGTCCTTTGTGCCCTAAAAATAAGCTTCTTGCAGCAAGGTACACATCATTTTGAGCTCTAAAAACTCCCCTCATAGTTTCTATAACAGTTAGGATAAGTTTTTGATTATTATTTTGGAATTTTGGCCCTCATAATTGAATGTTTCATAGTGAAAATTAGTGATTTATCATTTTGATCAATTCACCTTGATGAACCCTATTTTTCTATGTTTCACTCACTTATGCTCAATCAACTCCTAATGCATGTCCTCGTCATGAATTTGACATCATTGGAGAATATGATGACAACATGAGAAAATTTATAAATGATTGCCTTAACAACCTTGAGACTAATGCATCCTTTTATCCTTCCATAAAACAACCAACACAACTTGAAATGTTTGGCCTTTTACATCTTGAAATTGAGACACAAACCAAACCTAAGCTCCATACAATAGGTGAACCTAGCACCTCTAACCAAGCAAAAATTCAACCATCCTATGTTAAAAAAGTGACCAACACTCCCATCAACCTAAAAGAGACATATGGAAAAGGCTTTAAGATTTTAAGAAAATAAGGATGTGATACAACAAGTGAACATGAAATTCATCAACTCTTCGAACAAATTCCAACTAAAGATACCAAAGGAGTAGGATATCAAGATCCCCCTCCTGACATAAGTGTCCTCCTTCCTAAAGAACAACTAATGCCTTGTAACAATGATAAGGATGGTAGGATCATCTTAGGTCCTCCTCCTCAACATCTAACTCAATAAGTTGGTGAATCTAGCAAGAAATGAAAGCCTTGCAAACTAAAGAAACTAGAATTTCCATGTCCCATGTCTAAAATTGAAAGTACCTTACACATAATTCTAAGCCTAGGACTTATAACATTACCACCCATGAAAGAAAATCCAAAGCCATATCCTAAGAACAAAAACATGTCACATTTTCGATATCATAGAGTTCTTGGACATAGTATTGATGAGTGTCGTGCTTTAAAACATATATTTAAAAGGTTTGATATCATAGAAATAATCCCTTAAAAGGGTGCCCATAATTGAATGTTATGCTTAATGAATCAGAGGATTCCACCCCCACGAAAGATCACAAGGAGGAAAAATGCCCTAGCTGTAAGAAGATGACCTAGGATTGCATAGGGTTGAAACTTTAGAAAGGAATCTCAATATCCTTTCCTATTTCACTCTCAAGGCCATACACCATTATGTTGTCACTCTCACCTTTGTGCTACAAAATGAGATAAAATAAACATGACAATAAAATGGACCGCAACTCAAGCCAATAGAAGTAGGATGCTTTTAAATTCCTCATGGAGGAATGGGAAAGTCTTCCCAAGTAGGGTGTACTTTTAGTTTATTTTATTTTTGGTTATTAGTATGCTATAGTTTTGTTGTCTATTTGTTGTCACTAGTTGGTTTGTGGCTTGTGACCTTGGACTTTTTATTGATTTAAACTCTCTACCCTTGGGGCCTTTTTGTGTATGGGTACAATACCCTATAAATGCTTCTTATCTTATGAAAAAAATAGTTCACAAGTTTCTTACCAAGTGTAACTCCCTCTTACAACTCTTTTGATCTTTTTCACATTTCTAATTTTGGAGGCCCAACTTTTGGAGGCCATAACTTTTGATTGGGGAGGCTAATTGGGCCCCTTATGTACATAGCTCAAAGATATATATGTGTTGGGTATATGAGAACTAATGCAAACAACATGAAGTAGTTATTTTGGCCAAAAAAACCTCTATAACCCAAAAAACAAGCTTTTTCTATTTTATAACTTGAAAATTACATTTTTTATACTTAACATTAGGAAAAATGATGAGAGACCTTTCCTAACATCAAATACCTAATTAGTATTTCGATCAAATCACATAAATCAAGACAATATTACACTGTTGAAAATTATTATTGATGTGATGTTGTCCTTGACTCTTAGTTGCTCAAGAAATAGTCATATTTGCTTTCTGATCTAACATATAGTTTAATCTTTTTTGTTTATTATCATTTGTCACACTAACACATTAAAAAAAATTCATTTTACAAATTATTCAATCATAAACCACCTCATTTATATTTTAGCATGTGTTTAATTTAAGTCTCTATTAGATTACATTCAAATTCAACTCATATACATAAAGTATTATTTATTGTTAACTAATTATCTGGCTATTTAAACTCTAAGTATATTTGAAGTGTTAATTTATTTCCCTTCGATATCATGTTGAATTATTCATACAAGCTTATATTGGATATATTGTTATATGTAATTAATTCAATATTATTCATGTAGTTTTTATTTATTAGAGCAAACATTAGCACAATATGAATCTTTGAAAGTATTATAATGTTATAGTTTTATCCTTATACCTGTAAATATTACATTATAGTTAATAAATAGTAGCATAATAGTATTATGAGTGTCTATGATAATGTAAAGTTAAAAATTATATACTTGATATTTTCCACTCTATGTAACAACTCGTTTTAGCGTCCACCCCTTGTAATGTCTCCTTTTCAATTAATTTGTGTTTGTGGACCAAAGGTATATTTCTTATTTTTAATGTATCTCTTGGTAAAAGTCTACATGTGTTCTCCCTCTTCATCCCCTATGTTCCCCTTGGGTTCAAAAGTTTCTAAGTGTGCAAGTTGTCAGATTTTTGGAGTTGTTGCTCAGGATAATGCCTTTCCTCCCAACTTTGACTTGCTCCTTTGTCCCTAATGGGATATCAAGATTTTCTATCCTACAATACTTCTCACCCATTCCACACCTTCACCACTTTACCCCTTTTCCCTTTTGGGATTTTAGAGTTATCAATCCCATCATCCATTTTCATAAAACCCCACTCTTTCCCTTACCTTTGTTGGAGTTTAACACTATTCCTTATTGTCACCCCTTTAGGTCAAATCCAGACTTCCCAATACTTACATTAAGTTACCTTTTAGGATTGGAGCTTTGGCCTTTCCTTTTCTTGAGTACCTTTTCTATGACACCTTAAAATTTGACCCTTTACATTTTACACTACATCACCTCATTTGGATCATAGGCTCACTAGTTCACTAAAAGTGTGAAAATGTGAAAAGGTTCTATTTGTTACTAAGTTCATGAGTTTGAAAAATCCCTGAAAGTGTCACAAAGGAAGGTAAGTTTAGTTTATCACAAAAATTGAAGGTTTGAGAACTAAAGGAAAGTGCAACAAGAGAAGGAAGAAGTCACTAGGTTTTTAATATCACAAAGCTTGTGAAAATTATAGAAATACGACATGAGAAGGAAGAAGGAACTAGGTTTGTGATGTTACAAAGTTCTTGAGTTTACAAGATTTATGAAAACATGATAGGTTTGAAGAATGACCAAAAGTGTGACAAAATGAAGAGAAGTAAGAAAGGAAGTGAAAATAAAAAGAAAAGGGAAAAAAGTGAAGGATTTATAAATGTCACAAAGTTTTCAAGTTCATGAAATTTATGAAAATGCGACAAGGTTCATAGGTTTGCTAGTTTACTAGAAGTGTAAAAGAGTGATAAGCTTGGGAAAAGGCCTAAATATTTGAACTATGGGGTTAAGGAAAATTCAAATATCAATTTGAGTAATAAAAAAAGAGTGATAATTAATATTGTTAGCACATGGATGATTTGAGCCACTCATTTGGGTATAACGCTTTATCAACAATTGATTTTAGCTATTTAAAGGGGTAGATGCACTCATTTAGGATTACTATTCATTCTACAATAAAAACCCTTGTCAACATTGTTCTAAGCCTTGTGTTCAAGCAATCAAATTTTGAGGATGAAAACCCTTGGATTTATGCGAGATTAGAGAACACAAATCATTTGGTTTTAAAAATCAAAGGATGTAACCCCTTTGATTTGGTATGAATATATTATGTAGAGGCTGTGAATTTTCTTCACGAGTTGCAGGTTCTAACTATCACAAGTTTCCATAATTTATAATTATTTATTATAGTTTTCAATTTAATATTTTTAATATGTTGTTGTGCATGTGGCTATTTATGCTATTATTGTAGCATATTTTGATGTATTGAAATTTCATCAAGAATATTTTAATTTTTTTTTATCGATTGTGGGTATTCTCATTTTTCCCATTGTCATTATTATTAAAAAATGCATGAAGAAATCTAGGTTTTGTAAGTGTTGGTTAATGTTTTATAAATCTAAATTTTATTTGGAAAAATAATCTGTTGATGAAATTACACTCCCTTAAACATGTTTTTAGGACATTAATATTGAACACCCATAATACTGAAAGGGGGGTGAATCAATATTCATTGAAATTCGTTTTCATCTTGACTTAAACATTCATTCTTAACATCTCATCTAACTTGTACAAATGGAAAGGAATAATTAAAGCATGCATCACATCAGAAAACACAAGAACACTAGATTTACATGGAAAACCATGGTGAGGATTAGCTCACAATATAATATAACCGATTATAATGGACTACAAAATGGATGACTCACTATCTAAGGACTAACTGTTTAGAAAGAATGGCTCATTGCCAAGGATCACTTCCCAAAGGACTCATTATCCAAAATATAAAGACATAGAAGAAGGGGTGGCTCATTGACAAGGATGAACTACTAAAATGCATCTGCAACATGCTAAAGACATAGTTCCAATTAAGCTCAAAAAACTAACTTTACACACTTCATACTTCACCACTATCACACTTTGCACTTTAGATTACATCGGATCTCACACACACTCTCAGTAACATCACATAACATTATCCACACAAGGAATTAACCTTGTATATATACATGTATCTACCTCAAACACTCATGTCATCAATTAGGTTAGCCTAATTAGATGAAACACACAACACATAACTTGTCGGCTCAAAAATCCATCACACACGCTTTGCAGAAGGAACACAAAAATTTACACCACAAAAATAGGCTAGTATGATCTATAATTACTCCCATGAATCTTCTCCATACATAACTTAACATATGACCACAAAACCGTTAGGTTGGCACCACATATCAAACCAGTGAAGCAATAACTGGATTCAAACTAGCTATTTCGTTTACAACTTGACACGTGAACCACCAAACCACTTTCACACACATATGACACCCTTAAACACTTCTTAAAAACTACACAACATGATAATCGTTCGTGGTGGAATGCAAAGCATTCCAAAATACACTCTGCACTTATAATGTTGTCATTACTAAGTCGATACTCTGTCAACAATATCTTCAGTTGTGGAAGACACATAACTCTAAAACCTTGGATGTAGACACCTTCAATACACACTATTAACACTTCAAAAATTAATGATAAGATGATGTGACATAGAGCAATACAAACCTCAAAATTGTTCCTCTATAGCATACCACTACAATCTAGGACTTAGCCAATTTCACACTTGGTCTTCTTTGGAATTCTCTGGAATATGTACATACAAATGCACCATCACTTCTACAATGCGTTTCCATTAATGAAAACACCATATACCATCCATACACTATCATGCTCATGTTTCCAACAATTTCCCCCTTTTTCATTGATGACAACACACTTCTCCAAAATTACTCCCCCTTTGGCATCAAGGGCAAAGGGCACCAAAAAAATACTTCTCTTCTACACTCCCTTTACCTATATATTTTCATGATAATATCTCCCCCTATCTTCTTCACTCATCGGATCATAAACACTTGAGGTCTGAGAAATTTGAGACAATAAAGTTCATATGATATTTGATACTCCTTCTGGAAATTAGCCATTTCAAATAGAATTGAAATAATTGTTTGGCTTCTTCCAAACATTTCTTAACCTCCTTTAAGTTGCCTTGCAACTTGCCATGTGCAGTACCACATTTATTTGAAACTTCTGCTAACCTTTAATCATTATTTTTTTTTCATTTCCTTCTCAATTTTTTCTTCCAAACCAGCAAAATATTCTTTAAAAAATTAGACAATAATCTTAATTGTTGCACACTGGATAATAATGATCAATAGTTATTCTAGGAATACCTTCTTGCAACACCTTCATAGCTTCATCCACCAATTTTGTACTCTTTTAGTGAGTTTGAAGATTTTCCTTCCTTGCAAAGGAGTGGAAAACATCACCAAGTTGCAATTTGTGTAAGGGAGAAATCTTAGCTAGGTCTACCTAACCTTGTTGCATAGGGATCTGCAACAACTATGTAGACACCACTAGTTGATACTATAACTGCATATCTAATAAATCTTTCAATGAATCTCTAGAGGGTCCAAAGGATTCACCACCATCTTTAGTGCTCTCTTCTTCATTATTATCACTCTTTTCCTTCTCACCACAACCATAAACCTCTTTAGTATTCTTCTCAACTTCTGGAGGAGATTAATTTTCTTATTTTTGTGCCTTAGTCTTCTCCGGGACATCTTTCATGTCTTCTTTACTCTACTAAACATCTATCTCCACATCTGGAGGGGGAAAAATTTGTTCATCTTGAGCTTCATTCTTCTCCAGGACATCCTTCTTATCTTCTTTCTTCTCTTTATCAACAATATTATCCACAATTGGAGGGGTGTTATCTGTTACCATATCTTCCTACCCAAACTCATGGTCACGTTGTTCACTGATAGGGTCATTACTTATTGGGAGGGGTGAGTCATGTTGCGTTTGATCTTCTTCACTCAGAGGAACTCCCAATTCTTTAACAAGTTCTTCAACAGTTTTTAGTGTCTCATTCCATAAACTTTCTATGTATTCTTTGTGTCTTCTCATAGGAGTACCAACTATTTATTTTATTTTGAATTTATTCTATACAATGGAGACAATTTGAGTCTATCCTCATGAGACAATGAGGAACCAATATTCTCCAAGGCAAATGCTTTCATCTTAGCATCTTCAACAATAACTTCTTATCTTCTAGCACTTAACACACCTTTTAGATCATGAAGAAATTTATCCTCAATATCACCAAGGCTGGTATTGAATGTAACCATATATTTAACAATAACCTCTTCCATGGTTGCCTTTTCTTCATCATTTGCATCCAGATACATTGAAAAAATGGGTAAAAGAACAAAGTTGTGTCACACTTTCGGCCAAATAAATAGTTCCGAGCGAAACATTTCCGACCGAATAGATTTTGATTAAAACCACGTGGCCTATATGTGGCACATAGGGTTTTGATTGAATCCAAATTTTTTTCCCTTTGCCACTTTGAAATTGTCTTATTTTAAGTGCGAGGTTTCTATAGAAAGGGTTTTGGTCAAAACACTTTCTACCGAAACTGTCTATGTGACATCCTAGTTGGCAGCCAACTCAACTTTTTTCAAAATTTTCTAAAACTTTCAACTTTAACTAAGCATTTCCTTAGTCAGAATGATGTTTAAAAAAAAAAAAAAAATACCCTTTTGTAGAGCTCAGAGTGGTGAATCCGAATATGTAATTTTTTAAATATTTTGATTAATTTTAATATGTTTTATTTTTAAAATAATGCAAGTAGGTTGTTAAAGTTAAAAAAGAGGTTGATTATTTAAAAACAAAAGAAGTAAAACATATTAAAAAAAATAAAAAAAAATATGGTGTAGTAGAGGAGAGAGTCCTCTTCAAAAGGGCATAATTTATTTTTTGAAAATGATTAAAAAATAGACAATAGTTGATGTCCCATGAAAACTGTCAAATTCTGACAAGTTTGACTTTAAAAGATTATTATGAGAAAAATATACATCAAAATTTGTTTTTTTTTCCATGCACTAGATATTGAAGTTACCTATTTGGAGGAAAAAAAATTCAGGGAAAAGTGAAGTTTTTTTCAATTTGTTTCTTGACGTCCTGTGAACGTCACTTTTTTCTGAAATTTTTAGCATTCCAAAATCTATTCTTAAATTGATTAAAAAAAATGAAAACAATTTTTAAAAATCTAAAAAATTACAGGAATAAACATCATCAAAAGTTATACATTTCATTAGTTTACATCATTTTGAAATTCAAAACATAAAGACCACTTTTATGTGGTCAAAGTTTTTTTCTTTTTTGTTGTTCGCTGATTTCCTTTATAAAGTGTGACACAGGTTTGTGCTTTTACCCCAATTTCCTTCAGCATGCCAAACTCTGCAATCCCATTGAATAATGCATCTATCCTCATAGGACTATGCTCTCTAATAGGAGGGGTCTTCTCTTTCTTCTTTACCTTACCTTCAGGTGATTTTTATTCCCCTCTTCCCCTCTTGACCTATAACTCTTTCCTCTTCTTTAAAAAATGAAAGATTTCTTTTCCTTTTCTACTTCCTCTTCACTATCTGTATCCACTATATTAATTTTGTTTTCACTAGACTCTTTTTATAAACCAATTGGGGTCCTTCCTCTTCCTCTTCCTCTTCTTCTTCTTCTTCACAAATGATGTACTTCTCTTTGGTTTCCTTTTCTTTCTTCCTTCTCTTTGGGGCCTTTTGCTGCACAGTGGTGTTGGATGTATCTTTCTTATTAGAAATCCCTACGGGCTTTGTTATGGAGGACTTTGGAACATAAGGAGAGGAGACATATGTCCTAACTAACCTTCCTATACTTGGAGTACCCTACAGAGTAGTATATGTAGCTTTGGATTTCTCTGTAGAACCCTTAGGTGTATTCACCATCTCTTCCAAATCTTCTTTCATCTTCACAATTTTTTTTGTGATGTTTTTCTTCTTCTTTTCCAAGTTCACTTGTCTAGATTTCTTTGAATATGTTCCAAACCTATCCATTGATGGATCTCTAGGTTTACTCAATACAACCTTTGCAAGAGTAGTGAGATCAAATTTTGTCACTTCATATCCAAGCTCTGAAACCCAAACAATTTTGGGTTCAACTGCTTCCATGAAGCAATGGTCTCTACTAACCATGAATTTTATGTCATTCTTATACTTCTCAACAAAACTTGTTGGAATCCTATATGTCTCTTACATCTTACCCTGAAATATCTTGAATAATCCCCACAACATAGAGTTCTGGGATTCTAGGTCTGCAAGTCTTCTCAAATGATCTCTTATTTGTACAGCTACAAGAATACTATCATCCCATGCAACATTCCTTTCTCTAGGAAACTCTCTAAGAAAGTAAAACAAGAAACAAATAACAAGAGCGCTATATTGGAATGGGTACCTTGACTCTTTAGTCTTCTAAAAATTCTCCATCAACTACAATCTCAGAAGCTCACATAAATCAATGTATTCACCTTCCTTCACCATTTGGTATGTTTTATGTATTGTAATGGCATATATAGAGTTCTCAATGTTTGTATAGAAGATCTTATATCCAATCTTCATTGAAACATATTTCATTATCGAATCATCAATGTTATTCACTGTTAGGGCACACTTATTGAAATTTTCTTTGGTAAGATTCATTACAACATCATTCTTCACAGCATTCAATGTAGGAATTGGTTCAGAGGAGCACAAACTAGTGATCATCCTAATTGCATGCTTTTTATCATGTGCAGTTTTTCCAACCACATGAATTTGTCATGAATTCTACTCAAGACATACTTAACCCATTCATCCTCATAATAGAAATTAGGGAAATTTTTCCACACATCGAATTTCTTCTCTTTCAAACTCTCATACTTTGGTTTCAGCTCAAAGTGATCTCTAGTTAACATCTTCTCCCAAAATTGTGCCATCTTCAAGTGATCATACTCTTCCATCTTTGTATGAATATAAATTCACACATCCTGTATGTGCATTACACCACTCAGAACCCTAGAAAATGCACCTTCTTGATCTATCTCCATAGATTTATAAGGGTGCTTCTTGAGCTTAGGTCTTGGTCTCTCAAGCACATCAATCACTTGTGGAGTTAACATCTTGAATTTAATAGAGCCGGGTTTTGCAAGAAACTGATAAATACCTTGTAGAACTTGTCAATAGGGTTTCACATAGTACCAAAATTGCCTCAAATCACTTTTACACTACTCTCCACTTCAAATGCATGAACCCAAATGAATTTTGAATATGTAAAAAGATATATAAACCCTTTTCCAATGACCTAATATGCATTAAATGCAACAGTGAAAAGTTAGGTCAAAAAGGCTATCAAACCCACATTGTGTTATCATAGGTACTTTAAAACATTCTACATATCTTCACAACAAGAGATCTTTCACCGAAGATTTCACCACTAGATCAAGCATAGAAACCAACACATGTACCTATATGCTGAAGATATCAACATCACATCTTTGGCAAGGGGATAAAAAGATTTCTACTAAAACTCCCCCTAAGCCAAATCTCTCTATCTAGTTTTTGAGGGAAACAACTGCACCAATATTTGGCATAGATTCACTCTTCACCTCATTCTCTTCCTTTTTCTTCCAAATATTATTCATCTCCTTCTTTATCTCAACCGAATAAACCTTCTTTATTAGATCAATCTTCTTTCATGAAATAGATGGTTTCACGTTCTTTCCTCTAAAAAACTGTGCTATGTGTCCTAATTTATTGCACTTATGACACATGACACCTTTTTGCTAAGAAAACTTATTTCTTGCTATTTTAGATATGCATTCAAAGGACTTATGCCCAGATCCATTGCATGTATAACAATAACCATTGAATTATCAAAACATTATACCATTATTATAACCATTCATCATCTGACTTCTATATTCACTAGCCTTATGACCAAATCTATTACATGTAAAGCACTACCAGGGAAAAGATTGAACATTCTAATTCATCCCGCTTCTACATTCTACAACTTTATGTGAAAATATATTGCAAGAATAACAATAACCATTAAAAGATGAATACCTTTGTGCAATTGGTTATCTGATAAGATGTCTCTTGAAATATTTCTTTTGGTTTCAAACCTTTCTAAAATTGTTCTTTTATCTCCAGTCTTCCTTTGCTCATTGTTCTTCTTTTCAATATTGTTTTGAGTATGATTCTCCTTTGATCTTTCTCCCTTTTCAAACCCTAATCCTTCTTTTTCCTTAAAAACCTTTTGACTTTCAATTACTTCATCAAGCAAGGTGGAGCTCTTCTTGAATTTGTCTTTTTGAATATTTGCTTTCTCCAGATATGATCTTAAGGTCAAAAAATCTTGTTCAATTGTTGAGCATTCTTCAAACTTGTCTTTCAATTTTGTGTTCAAGAAATCTTTAACTCTTTTTCCCTCTTCAACTTTCACTTTCAAATTTATGATTATCTCATTTGATTGATTAAGTTTCTCATTTGTCTCCTTGAATATTTCTTTAACTTTCTTGAGTTGTTCCCTCAACTTCCTGATGCACTCATCTACCCCCTTAATATTCTCTTTTATATCTCTATTCTCACATTCTACTTTATCTATATCATCAAGGGTTGACTTCAATTCTCCTTCCATATAAACTTCATAGTCTTCTTCTGTAAACCTTTCCATGATAATCTCTTTCAGAGGAATAAGATACTTCCTAGTTGCCATGAGTTCAACCTCCAAAATCTGCCTCAATAGTTAATCCAATTGAAGGAACCAAGATCTAATACCACTTGTTGAACACCTAGAATGCCGAGAGGGGGGGTGAATTAGTATTCACTAAAATTCATTAACTTCATCAACTTAAACATTCATTCCTAGCATCTCATCTAACTTGTAGAAATGGAAAGGAACAATTAAAGCATGCATGGAATAAAAAATATAAGAACACTAGATTTACGTGGAAAAAATTTGGAAGGGAAAAACCATGGTGAGGATTAGCTCACAATATACTATAACTAGTTACAATGGATTACAAAATGGAGGACTCACTATCCAAGGAATCATTATCCAAAAAGAATGGATCACTACTAAGGGCTCACTACCCAAAGGACTCATTGTCCAAAATAGAAAGAGATAGAAAAAGGGGTGGTTCACTGTCAAGTATGAATTGCTAATAATGCATCTACAACATGTTGAAGACATAGTTCCAATTAAGCTCAAAAAATTGACTTTACACACTTCATACTTCACCACTATCACACTTTGCACTTTAGACTACATCATATCTCACACACTCTCTCAATCACATCATATTACATTATCCACACAAGGATTTAGCCTTGTATATATACATATATATATCACAAACACTCATGCCTTCAATTAGGTCAGCCTAATTAGATTGGTCATGCAACACATAACCCATCGGCTCAAAATTCCATCACACACACTTTTCGAAAGGAACCAAAATGTGTACACCACCAAAATAAGTTGTCATGACCTATAGTTACTCTTATGAATCTGCTCCATACATAAATTAACTCCTCACGACGCCAAAATCCTTGGGTTGGCACTACATAGTGAAATTGGTGAAGCAACAACTAAATAAACCAACTATCTCATTCACAACTTGACATGCGAACCACCAAACTACTTGCCACTTGAAGTGCACACACATCTGGCACCCTCAAAACTTCCTCAAAACCACATAGTATGATAATTATCTATGGTGGAATGCAAAGCATTCCAACATACACTTTGCACCTGTAATATTGTGCCCATTACAAGTTGATACTCTGTCAACAATATATTCAGTTGCGAAAGACATATACATTTGAAACCTTAGATGTAGACACCTTCAATACACACCATTAACACATCAAAATCACATGATAATATTATATGATGTTGAGCAATGCAAACCACACAAATGTTCCTCTGTAGCATACCACTACAATTTGGGACTTAGCCAATTTCACACTTGGTCTTCTTTGGACTTCTCTGAACTATGTACTTACATATGCACCATCACTTCTACAATGGGTTGCCATCAATGACAACACCATATACCATCCATATACTATCTTGCTTATGTTTCCAACAATTCAACCTATTTTATACCTAAATATCTTCATCATGATTTCATGTAATCTAAACATGTATCCCCAAGTGTCTCCTACCCATTCTCATCACTCTGGAAACTTCTATCTTCAAGAACATTAACATAGATGTACTAGTTTACATTGTTAAATACATATTTTGAAAACTCAATATTTTGGGCTTAACTAATTTTTAGTATATAGTTTGATAATCAAGCCTTATAAAAAGGAATTGGTATCCTTATTTAAATCTCCCTTGATCTTGCTTGTTCTTTACCCATCCCTTGCAAATTCTCCTACACTTTCTTAGATTCTACTACAATCTATTGGTATTCATCTACTAGTATATTTTCTCTCTTATTTCTCCAAAGAAATACTTTACTAAAACTCTACAAATTCCTCTCCTCAAAGTAATGACACCTTATTAAATCCATCTCTTATTCTCTTTCATTGAACAAAGTGTGCATGTGCGCGCACACACACACACACGCACACTAGCCATCATCCTTAGAGTTTTCCACATCATTATTACACCCACCACCAAATCACAATCAACACTATTAGAGCCTCTCACACCCCAAAATTATTTTTTACTTGTTGAGTCTAAAAATTTTCCAAATAGGGAATTATATTTGTAAGTCATTTATCTTTATAGGTTGTTCGATTCTAATATTTGCAAACATTTCCAAAATCATGAAATTTTAGTGATGGATCATGTAAAGTTTTTGATTAATACAACACAGGGTTGCTACTATCAGTTAGAAGTTGGGAATGTGACCTAGGGGTTAGAAACATGAGTTTCATGTTTACAGGCATAACTCGTAGGACAAATAGTTGGTAGCACACTTTTCAAATAGAGGTCACTAGCATAATAATATGGGTCATTAACATGACCTTGGAGGTCATGAGTGGGAGTTCCAAACACTAGGGCTTGTTGGTTCTGTCCTCTATGAGTCCCTGATTGAGACCACTTAATAAAATTCTAGAATCACTTCTTCTAATCTATAAGAATTCCTAAATGTTCACCAACTTTCTACCAATCTTTGCAATCAATAGATTTCTAAACAAAATTTCTTTAACCCTCTTCTTATCAACTTTATAATATAATTCCAATTTTAATTTTCTTTTAACTCTTATATTTATTCTAATTATTATTAAATTTAAATTAATATAATATTATATTATTTAAAATAAAATAAAATAAACAAACCTAACTCAACACTCTAGGGACATTTTATTTTCCTTTCATATAGATTTGAAGAATGCCCCTTCGTCTCTATGAAAGGAAAAAAAAAACAAAAAAAAATTAATAATCACATATAATTTAGACCTCAAGCTCTCTACCTATTCAAAAAGTGTTTCTTGACTATTTCTTAAGAGTAGCACATTGGGAAGTAAGAAAAAGAAGAAAGCGAATGGAAATATATAAAATCAAAAACTTCATAGTCAAAAGTTCCATTTTGAAAGACAATAAGTCTCGTCCTCTTAGGCTTGACGGTTGTTCACGAATTACCAATCAAATGTGTGAAATGTCAAACAATTTTAATCTATAAATTTTAAATTATAATATTACAAAGGAATCAAGAGAATGTATTAATAAATTCAAGCCTTACGTAGGAGCTTACATCATATGGATGGTCTCTTTAAATAATTTCTATTGAATGTCCATAGGTTACAATGCATTAAATTTTCTAATACTATAGTTTGGGGACAAAGTCATACTCTCACATATATTAATTTGCCAGCTTGAACTTGTAATATTTGAATTTTTTTATTAATAAAATCTTTCTTTCAATAATAAAATAATATATATATTGTGGTTATACAAGATTTGAGTGGTTGATCTCCATGTGATATATGTTCTCAATATGAAAGTATGAAAAATAAAATATATTCTAGTGTGAGATTTTAAATTATGAAATCTTAGGATTTGAGTTTATGTAGAAGTTGAATTTAATTAATTGAAGGTTTTAGTTTTGAAATGTAATAATTAATATTTTAATTAAATAAGTTTAATGCATTTTTTTTAATAAAAAGAGGGATATTTGATAGGTGATTGTTTTATTAGGAAAATTAAATTATTTTAATTTCCAAATTCTTTTGTCTCTTTAATCTTTTAACCAACCTTTTCTTAATCTTCCACTCTTCACAAGGTTTCATTAGTGTCTCCCATGCAACCTAATTAGCCATCTCATCCCACTCTCAATCATTGCTCCCTCATCATAAAGAGATGTAGTCATGATGGATTGTTGGAGGATTGTTATGAAAAGGAAATAACCTTCTACCCCCCCTCTTCATTCTACACAGATTTCTCCTTCTCATGATTGATCTCCTTCTCCTTCCTCCTCTTCATTAGATATCCCCAATTGATCATCTACCTCCCCAAATCCTAGTGAGTGTCAAATATCAATATGCCCTTAAGTTACTACTATGGATCGAAACAATAATGGTAAACCTATATCACTATTTAATTGCTTTGGATTGTTGCATTTAGATGATGAAACCATCCCCCCTTCATCATAACGAATTGCAACATATTTTCTTGGAATATGAGAAGGATTTATTTCCCTCTTCAAAAGAATATAGTAAAAGAGGTTATTGGTTAATCGAGGGTTGATATCATATTTCTTCAAGAAGTCAAATTAAGTGATGTTTGTCTTGATGTTTCTCCTCATAATATAAGAAAAGTTGCTTTGATTTTGCATACTTCTTATAATGATGAAAGTGGAGGAGTTGTTATATAAATGTTTTCATGGATATCCAAATATGTTATCGATAAAGGTGAAGACCTTTCACATAGTCACTTTTTTGTCCTTACATTATTCAATAGACAAACTATTATATTTTGCTTTGTCTATGCTCTTAATGATGACAAAGAACATGCTACACTTTGGGATTAGATGTCTAAAAATATTCCTAACATAAATTATTTTTTAGGAGGAGACTTTAAATGGTAGAGCACAATAGTAATCATGTAGTTAGTATAACCATATTAAACTCAAACACGATGAATTTGAAAATTGGATTCACTATCACAATTCTTTGGGTGTGGTTGACCCCCTACATGATAGATATTCAAGTCATATATAAAATTGGTTAACATGGTCTAATTGTAGAGCTCAAATGGATAGGAAACTTAGCAAGGTGAACATATTTTATATATCTCGCAATATTCCTTTAGTTCCACCTCATTTTAGTGCTTTTCTATAGATATATTATTTCGCTATAATTTTTCATCACTTTTCCATCTTTTGTTCTAGATCTCTTTCTCATTTTGCTTCGCTCTCTCAAATCCCCTTCAAATCCCCTTCAAACTTAAAAATTCATGATTATGTTGTTTCTCTAATGGGAATTAGGAATTCCATCCCCAAGCTACAAGAAAATGAATCATGAATTGAGTGGTGGTGTGTTTCCATTTCTCAATGAACTAAATTCCTTCATTCCTTTGGTAGAAGAATGACTTGGCTTAATATAAACATAAAGAAAAATATCTTGAAGAGAAATTGTAGCATCCTTAGCTCATTTCTAATCTTAACACTATTATGGTTTAATAATTTATTGCTTCTACTAAAAATTAGTTGCAAAAACTTGATACTTGTAGAGGATAATTTGCTAGAATAATTGTTGGACTCCATTTGATTAAGGATGGAAATAAGGGCTGAAAATTCTTCTTCAATTAATTGAACTATAAACATAAGAAGGAGAAAATTTGTTCACCAATCAATGAGGATGACTCATTACACACATATCTCTTTGAGATAACTTTACTATTGAAGGGTTTCTATGAAAAATATATTTAAGAGGAAAGTAAATAGAAAGATATACGAGCTTATTTATTTCAAAGAGATTGAATGTGCACATAACAAAAGCTTAAGCATTGATGGATTTCTTATGTAATTTTACTATACTATGTGGCCAACATTAAATATGATTTTTATCTAATCTATTTGGAAGAATTTGAAAAATGAATTTTGGGCACGAGCATAATATATGATTAATCAAACTTCTTCCCAAGTGAAGAAATTAAGACACAATTTATGGATAGAGCCATATTAAACTATTTAATATTTGTTACAAAAATTATATGAAGGGATTGGATATTTGAATAAAACTAATCATTTAGGGTATTGTGAGACCAAAACGAACATTTTTTCTTATAGAAAGATACATATTCTTGATAATTTTATCCTAGCATGGGAAAATAGTGAATGGGATAAACAATTGGGCAAAAATAAACTGATAATCAAGCTATATTTTGAAAAATATTATGATATAATAAACTACCCGTTCATTCTAAAAAAGATCATGGTTGTCCTCTATATTTTCCTTTATAATTCTTTTAGACATGGTTGTCCTCTTTCACCCTTTTAATATGTGCTCATTATTGATTCTTTGGGCTATTTATTACAAAGAGCCAATCAAGTGCAACTTATATGTAGTATTTCTCATTCATAGAATGTTGTTTTGATTAATTCATATTTTGTTGAAGATAGTCTATTATTTTTATAAAATTAAAAAAAGAAAAGCTAAATAATACGTTATACATTTTAAATCTATATTTTTCTATCTTAGGGTCTTGGTTGAATAACAATAAAATGGAACTCTTAATGACCTAGGTTGGTTCCACCCTTTAGTGGATTCCCAAATACTAGACATTAATCAAATGTGGTGAAATAACTTGGTATCTTGGTATTCCATTTGGTTTGGGTTATCTCTTATTGAAATGTGGAATGGTACATAAATAGACAAGAATAGATTATTTATTTGGGAAAACAAATTCATTTTAGTGGATAGAAAATTCTAGGTTGAAAATAAAGTCCTTGCCACAGGTATTTTTCTTATTAGATTCCATCTAATAAATGGTATGAAGATTTGTGCAAATTAGTATAAAAATTACTTTGCATTAAGTGGGATGGTATTGCTAGTTTTAGAGTTAAATTTTGGTCCAATTACATCTGGAACTTAGGTCCAAAGGGTATATTGGAAATTATAGATCCCAAAACTTGAATATTATGTCTAGTTGTTAAATGGATTACTAGAGATTTCAAAGGTAATGAACCATTGACTTTTTTATTAATACATAGAATAATTTCAACCATAACTATAAAGGAAAGTAGTATAATGTTAATTGGTTGGATAAATTATTGTTCTGTCATTCTTTCAAATTAAAGCCTCCTTTCCTATTCATCCCATTGGGAAAGTCTGGCAAGGAGTACATCATTTATTAAATTATAAATTGTCTTCATTACTACATGGTTTTAGCTTTACTTATTATTTCATCTAGTGGAATAAGAATATCTAATATTAAGAGAAGACTTTAGCCATCAACTTTCTTAGGAAATATTATCACTTTTTCAAGAAAGGGGTTCAACAATTCTATGAAATGTATGACTTCTCTTCTTTGTATTGGTTTCCTTGGAAATTCACTAAATAATATTTTGGATCGAGTAACAATTCCAATAGAACTCTTCGTTTTTCAACCCCTAATGTAATGATTAAACTGTGCACCCAAACACCATGTAATTTCTTCAAGGACTAACATTTTCTCTCTTTCCAACATTTCTCATTCTTCCCCTTATATATATCTTCTTCCTTACCTAAATGTCTTTAGTTCCCTACTTGAATATTAAATTAAACTATAAATTTAAACATAAATATTGGGTTGAATTGAGTGCACAAATGTAGAAATCCAAAGTTGATATAGATGCTCAAATGCTTCCTTATAAAATATTACATGGTAAATTGCCTATAGGTGATAGACTAAAATGAATCCTTATTCAAGAAATTAAATGTTTCCTTTTCATTCAAAGTAGGCTATGGAACACTTATTCTTGGGCTACAATTTTTCTTAAAAGTAACCACCTATTATTTTAGATATTTTCCTACTTTATTTCGTAATAATTTGACCTAGAAAGAAGATTTTTTTGGGATGGGTTTGAAAAATATCATAGTTGTTGATTTAGTTAGACATCATATCCTTTTACAATTATGAAGAATTAAATTTTCAACTATTTTTTCTATTTGTCATAATAATTTATAAATTATATAATTTTAGGCTTTACTTTAACAATAAAAAATAGTCTATTATTTTAGAGATTTGGCTACTTTATTTGGTCATCATGTGATCTAGAAAGAATCTTTATTTGGTATGGGTTTGAAAAATAGTGTGATTTTTTATTTAGTTAGACATACTAAAATTTTACAATTATGGAGAATCAAATTCATAACTATTTTTCTCTTTCTCATATTCATCTAGAAATTATAATTTTAAGGCTTTACTTTAACATGTTCTTTTAGACTATGCCACTATATTCTCAGTTATAGGTAATACTAAATACAAACAAAGAGATTGCCTACCATTTAGAGTAGATCAAATTGAAAATTAACCAACTTCAAGTGAATCAAAAAATTGATCACTAAAGAGATTGCCTACCATCGGTACTTGTGCATGAGCAATTTGAATGAAAAAATCATTTTTCTCAACCTAAGGATTTTTAATCATGGGCCCGCAGAGATATCCTCCTTGGAAATTATATCTAGCGTGTGTAATCTGTTGGTTGCCTTAATCACTCATTATTATGTTGGCTGGCATAATAATAATGTTTTATGGGTGATTTTTCACATTGGCGACCATTTGAATTTCCTTCTCTCACAGGGTTACTGGTATCTCAGAGTGAAGTGTATCAAAATGGGAGCTGACTGGGTGAGGATTGAGCCAGATAACTGCAAGGAATTCTGAAAGGATCCCTTGGTGTGGCATATTTGTGCTAAAGGTGGGTTGATGCCATTGATGGAATGCTTAGTGGGACATGATGTGAGGATGTCAACTTAGTTTGCGAGCTCTTGGAAAGATAGGAGGGTCACGATGGGGGTATCTCTTTCAAGGTAAATGAGGAAGTCATTACTCAGGTGACTGGGCTTTCATGCAGTAGTAAGAAGTACAAAAAACATACCAATACCTAGGATAATGAAAATCTCAACGCTTTCTTCAAAGATAATGAAAAATCAACTAGATCTCAGTCAGGTTTCAAAAGGGAAGCACTCCCTCATCCGTGGGACCAGGTTTTTCTGGCTACAATGAAATATGTGACTTTAGAAAGTTTTCTGTTCTTTTTGCTAACTGATTTGGAGAATTCTGTTAAGATGTGTTTGGATACTTCCACCCAAAACCCTAATGAAACACCCCCCCTACCGCTCCACCAAGGCCTCATCCTGAGGCTTTACCACTTCCATTTAGCTCTTTTTCCACCCAAACCTATATCTGTTGTTCGTATTGAGGAGCTTGAACCCCCTGACCAACCCACTGTGAATCCCTCCCCGATCAAGTCTATGGGCCCTAAAAGGAAAACTCTTTTGCTGGACATTGAAACTCTGAATACCCCTAAGCCTAAACCTGTTGCAAAAAAAAGGAGTGGGGACAACTTAGTCGAAAGTGGTTGTTGGGCTCTGCAGCTCAAAATTACTCCCCGCAAGTTGAAAATCAAACCAACTGCAAGGAAAAAAGGTAAGAAAGAGGATAAATGCTAGGTGGAGTTGCCGACCATTGATAGTGGAGAGGAAAATTTGGGTAAAGATTCTAAGGGGGACACCATTGTGGCTACTACTGTGGATACGGGACTGGAGAATACTAGCATTAGGAGATCCCATAGATTGGAAAAAAGAAAAAAGGAGTCTTTGAATGATATTTTGAGTGACGAGGAGTAGACTGACATCAAAGTAAAGGGTAAGAAAGAAGTTACAAAGGAGAAGGAGGAATCTGTGGAGGGACCTAGTCACTTTTTTGACTTCAAAAAGATACTTCGAGACGATTTGATGACCCACTTCTCAGAACTAGGGGCTATGGAGAAAGATAATGCTAAGACTACAAACAAGGAGGACAACTATAACAAGCTGCTGGAGCACATGGATAAGCTTGAAAGGAAAATTTCCAAGTTGACTCGGTTCACCATTAAAATTATTCACCGTTTTGCTGGTACCCTTTTTGTTGTGCTCAAAGAAGAAGTGGACAAGAAGACTATGGAGGAGGGCCCCAACTGGGTTGGGGAGGATGTTTTAAACCTCCTCATACAAAAATGGGAGGGTATAGAAAATCAGTCTATTGTATCTTTGTTCTGTTTTGTCGTTGGGTCTTCGTGTGTCGGTTGTCAGTCTATTGTCTTTGTGTCCTATTATTTTAGTGGTTTATGTTTTAATGTTTTGGACTTGATATTTTTTTGGCCATTTGGGCTCATGGTGTAAAAGGTACTACACCTTGTAAATGCACCTTAATATATCAAAAACGAATTAAAAATATAAGTTTTGCACATTACCAATGCCATGATGACACTTGTATAATATTTGCGAACAACTTGTACATGTCTTTTTGATCCTTGTAAATATTTTTTCTATGTTATTGCATGTTTTATCCTAATTAATGCTTTAGTTTCTCACATATTTCATTGTGATTTATTTTTATTGTAATTTATCATTTTTCAATACAAAAGAATAGAAACAACGAGATGGATTAGAGTGTTTGTTTGATTTTTAGCATGTTGTAAACTTTTACGTAAAATAAAATTAGAAATTAGAATTGAATCAATGATTAGCATCTTGAGACAAATATATTTATGCAATTATGAACCTTGGGACTAGGTTACATCTATGGTATGATCTTAGGACACTTTTCTTTGCCACAATCCTATGGAAAATTGAATTTCACCTTTAAAAATATGTAGATTTTGTTGGCCTATACTTGTACATATATTTATGAATTTGGGTATGCTAAAATAACCTTTTAAAAAAGAGTTAAATTGAATAAAATCATTCATCAAAGTTCAATAGACAACACATAACGACACAAAATATTACAAGACTTCAAACAAGACCATACAATACAATTTGTAGATCCTATAACCTTAATTAAGGATGAATTTTTTTTGTTAAATGCAAATAACTTAAAGTATAAATATAAATTTATATTTAGATTTGTTACACCTAATTGTCTACTTATGATACAAAAGGTTACTATTAAGAATGATTTATAGCCAAGGTTATTTACTTATATAGGTAAGGTTATTTACTTATATATCACATTCAATATTTTTTAATTTTGAAAGATTGTTAAAGATGTGTTGAAAGATCCTATATGAAAAAATATTAATGTTTCACAATGGTGAAAAATGCATACCTTGTACTTTGTCTCATGTTTTGGACTCATTTTGACTTGTATACCCCTAATGCAATTGTCCTAGTGTAAAAAATGATACACTATTGCATGCAAGTTGGAAAATAAAATGATCATAACTTGGTTTCATCCCCACATCCTACAAAATTGGTCTTGATTCTCTCTTTAATCCATTCAATATCTCATATTTATGCTAGTATGTTATTCAGTCAAGTTAGATCCACAAGAGTATAAATGGCCCTTGAAATTTTAAAATTGATCTTGCATTGAATCCCTTCAATTAGTTGTTATATAATTAAAATTTCATACTAGGGTGTTCTATAAGAGGACAAACCCCATAATTCATCATTATTATCTAGAAAATCATTAAGATATACATCTAAAATCTAACTTATATGAGCATAAAAGAATCATCTTGAATAAAGTGAAAAATAATTCATATTGCACATTAGGGTGTTGTATAGAATGAAAAAACCTAGTTCATTATGATTATCTAAAAAATCAAGATCCATCTATAATATAGCATCTTTGACCATCTTTGAGTATTATCATGTGACATACACATTTTATCAACAATATAGGCATATTGCATGACTATATATGTTTTCAATCATTATTATGTATTGTCAACTTGGTAACAAGGGTTTGACTAAAGGAGAATGATCCTAGTCTAGCAAAATTCTAAGTAGTGTCTATCCACACCACCTCTCTCAAACATAGGTTGTAGACACTAAGATGTTCAAAATATCTTGACATAATAATAAATGAAATTTAGATTTTTATATAGGGTTCAAATCCATATTCATGGAAGTTAACTAGGGTTGAGGATTATAAATTTATTAGTCCCAAGGCACTCATTTGATAGGTCTTAGTTTTTTGGTATAATGGTGAATCAATTAACAACATCTAGTACAAATATATATTCATTAAAACCTAGTTTCCATTATTTTATTTATTAAAATGTAAAAAAATATTTTATATGTACCAAAATGGGTACAAAAATGTTCATCTGGTTTGATGACTTGGCATTTATTGTTTTGGATGAATAAATGTTCGTTAAGGAAAAGTCTTGGTGGAAAAATAACTAGATTATTTATTTGATTTTTGTCTTCTCATAATAATAATAAATAGATAATAGGTGGTTGAGGTTTTTGGATGTGGTTTGATGTGTGATTGATTAATGAATTATTATGCTATTTATAATCTAAAGAATGATTGACTATGATAAAGGAAAAACTATTCCTGTTATGATTTGATAGGAGGTGTTTACATTTCAAAAGATATTTTCGTTTAATCCTTTTTAGTTTTTCAATATTTAATAACCTAATATTAAACATTTGGTATTTGTCAACTTCCCATGGTCTAATTTCTATAGGAATTATTTCCAAGGTCTCAAAAGAATAGGTTAAAGTTGAAGAGAGATTCTATTAGTGCATGTTTGGTGTTTTGGATTGAGACCAAGAGGGATGCAAAATATCCTCTTTATTTAAAACACTCACAAAATAGTTTCCCTAATGTATCCCAAGCATAAATTATTACAATAATAAGGGTGAAAACCCATTTTGTATCTTTACCTCTAAAAGAGCCAACAAAAGGCCTTAGTGTCATTTTCTCATTAGTGGCATGATGCATTCACATAACTTAGTGTGATACTTGATATGCTTCACAAGAGTAGTTAACATAATGTTCCCATTGAATACTGGAAGGAACTTCATGAAAATAATAGGTAGCACATCCTAAATTATAATCCTAAGAGGGCTATTGTTATCTCAAGTGATGAAAGCTTCATTCCTTTAGAGTGACATCACTAGTGGAAGAGGAACCAAAAGAGAAAGATTTAGAGGGGGTAGTTTTCTAATGATTCTCCTTCAAAGAGGAATCTATTCAAGTGAGAAGCCACCAAGAAATCATTCTTACAATAGAGACATAGTAAGGATTTATCCCATACATATGTATATGGTCTATAAGAAAACCAAGAAATATAGTTGCTAGGTGAATACAATCCTCTTAGGAAGCAAAATACCTTTTGGTATTCACCATAACTAGACATATTATTTAGTTAAAAAACACATATAAGATTGATCAAATAGTAACTTCAAGCATAAAAATCACTATGAAGACTATTCCAAGTCCCTTTAGGCATGCCAAAACTATATTTGGTAGTGGAATTTCTATTGCAGATGTTGCAAGGAAAATATCTCATGAGGAAGAGATGGATTGGGGTTCCTAATTCTTGTAGAAAAGTGTGGGTCCTCAATTCTCCTTGTTATGCAAAATTTGAGTCTATGACTAGGCCACCTACTAGATCTAATAAAAATAAGCGTTTCTATGAATTTTGGTGCTTTTTGAGAAGTTCCAATAGCATAGGAAATCACATATATACAAGTTTTACAAATTCATGTGGGAGCCTCAAGAGAAGGTTGACTTCCTCTTCTATTTTATTACTAAGCTAACAATAATCTAAAATTATCTAACAAATTCAAAACATAAACACCTCATTCCTTGGAATAAGGTGAGGAAGAGCACATTAGGAGAGTATTTTAAAGGAGTAATTTGGTTCAAATAAATGTAGGAATAGACTCAAAAAGTAGATAAACCATGGAAATCTATCAATGTAAAATCTTGGAAGGTCCCAAATGGGTAATTAATTTGAGGAATATAATGGTAAATAAGGATAGATCCCACAAGACACAGAATAACCAACATGGATATCAAATTATGAATAAATCAAGTGATCCTAAATATACTCTTAAGGTGAGTAAGTTGGGAAGAATTTTTTCCTAGACAATACATTAGGGAACCATATATTTGTAATATATCATACACTAAAGCATACTCATCTTAAATTATCTCAACCTAAGCCTAGTCACAAGAACACAAAATAGGGTCCCAAACCTTATAACCATATTGTGTTATAAGATTAATATTTACATTATAGTCACACATATTTGAAAGGATATCCTAGAAGTGTACTTGAAAATATTAGTGCTTAAGAAAAAAAGAGAGGTATGTATCCATTAGAAAATTGAGATCAAGGGATAGGCCAAAAGGAGAGAGGACTTGTAACCAAACTCATTGATAAGTATAATTAGTGATTCTCCATAGGGACCATTTTGTTAGAGAAATGAAACTTGGAAATAACACGCTTAATGATTTTGAAGACCATGACCTTAATATGATGAAGTTTGACCACATGTTGATAAAGATAAAAAAAATAGAAATTGCATTAAGCTCTCTAAAAAATATCAAGAGAATGAGAGGACACATCATCGAAAATAGCAAAATAGAATCAAAAAATGGTAAAGTAGGCAAAAATTAAATTATATTCAAGTGTACATGTTTAAAAAATACTCAAGATCATTAATATAAATACCAAAGATAGTCAATGAGTGAGGGCAACCCTAATTTACTTCAATCTAGTACTTAAAAAAAGTCAGAGCCCATGAGGAATTAAAAATGCCCTAATGATAGTCTCATAGAGCAATATGATGATGTAATAATAGAATTAGAAGTGATAGTCTTATAAAGGAACATGATGATGTGATAAGAGAATAAGAAAAACTAATGTCCCATAATTCCCAAAATAAAAAATGTAGGGGGATGGAGTCAATGACATTCTTAAAGTTCATAAAATAACATAAAACTTTAGAAGATAGATGAAAAACCTCCTTGGTGATAGCAAAAGTGTGGAAACATGGTCAATAGTTTGAAAATCCTTCTTGAAACTACCCTAAGCTCTATCCCTCAAATTCTTTCCCTCCCGCACCTCAAGAAACATGTCTAATACTATGGAATCAATTTTCATAAACGTATGCCTAATCATATTTGTCTTGTAGTTATTTGGATTAGATAAATCCATAGATTTATAAATGGGGTGGATAATTTTGTATTTAATTTGTGAATAATGTGTCATTAGTTGATAGGCTATATTTTGTGAGATTTCAAGCTCTCCAAAATATTCCCATAAAATTACATGACATTAAGAAGTTGTTGATTGGGAAAAATCTCCTTTTATTTATATTGGAAGGCACACATGCGCTCCAAGATCTATCACACTCTAAATTCCTTTGAATTTACCTACACCTCACACATTTTCTATTTTAGGAATGAATTTTCACCTTCCACGTTTAGCGTTCAAGTCATTCAATACTTTATTGGTTTTGATTTATTTAATTTTAAAGATGCATGGGCATAAATTTTACCTCTACATTTCCTTGTTGTAGCACTTCTATTCACCATCCTGATGAATATTCAAATCCCTCAATACCTTTGTACTTACATCATTCTATAATATTGAGATGAAGACTCTCTACAATAATTATGGTTGGATGCCTATGCTTTGGACTTCTAGCTTCAAGGTAAGTAACATCATGCAATATTAATATTATTAATAGTGAATATTCTTAGTTTAAATTATGTATAATTTTGGTGTAGGAAATATTGTCATATATAGAAATAAGAGGAAAAAACAAACAATAAACATGTGAACACAATAATTAATTTTGAATGTGGGAATTCAATAAATAGGACAACTCAAGGTAGGAGGAAAATGAAGTTCTAGCTGGGTAGCATTATTTTTGAAGGACCTAAGAAAACAACACAGGTTGTAATTGCCTTCCCTTGCAATCTATGAGATGAATTAATCCTCTTTGAGGAAACCCTTACAAGGTCATAAAATTTATCATCATTTAGGGAGGAGAGGTGTTGAAGTTGTTTGGTAGAGTAACAATAAAAACATTAAGACCCAAGCCCCTTCACAACACCCACATACACTACACTCAAAACCAGCTGAACACCATTGATGGTTTGCTAAATTTCCCTTAAACAACAATTAGGAATCTCTCCTATTCATATAATTAGATAAAAAATTTCTACCATGTCGTTAGAGCCTTTTAATCATAAGTAATTTAAACCACATTTTTAGATTCTACGTACAAATCGAGACTGGGGGAATGATCTATATACTTATATCTATGAATTGAGTTGCCTTTATTTTTATGATTTGCTTTTAGAGTTGGTATATATTTTAGTTTTTATTAGAATAATTAGGAAGCCAACATGGGTATTTTTATAATTGCAAATAAACACAAGATGCAAGATAAAAAAATGAACAAAAACAACTTCCATGCTGAGAGAATTGCAAATAATGATTTGCTATATCCTCAACAAGAAAATACCTACAAAATAAACCTCAAGAGTCTTCATGGAGATCACGAGTTAATACAATGAGAGTGAGTGGTTTATAGGAGAAAATCTAAATAATAAAGGGATTATATCATGATGTGTTGTCATCCTATCTGATGAGACATAATGATCTAACAAAAGCTCACTTTAGTTAACATAAAAAAGCACTCCTAGGTTTAGCTTAAGTGCATGAAATAAATTAGACTAATAATCAATTAAATATTAATTAATTATTATCTAATGCATGATCACTCTAACACCCCCCTTAAGATGAAATTAGTGAGTAACTAAGATCACTAAAATTCCAGTGCATAAAAAGCAAAGAATGAATGATGGGTCTTGACAAAAAAGGTCTAATGAGGTACCCATGTACAAACAAAGAAATCTCTCACAACTGGAGGAAAGAAGAAAACTGCATGGGAAAAACTCCTCTCAAAAAGAGAGAAAGGTGCACGAAGGGTTGAAAAGCCTCCAAATCAATGTCCCAAAAAGAATAAGAACATGAATAACATCAATAAACATGAAGAAGTTATAGACAATTATCGAATGATGGATGAGCGTACTAAAATGAAGAACCTCCTTTGAAATAGATGATGATCAGGATCAAGAAGACAAGAATCTACATGAGTTTCCCCAATGACACTACTCAAATAAAATAGAAAACAAAGGCAAACATTTGGAAGTCGAAGATACAAATGACATATGTATCAATACTTTGAAGAACATTGATCAAGTGAAAATAGAAGGTCGCTTCCAAAAATAGGAATCCAAGAATGTTTGTATGATAAATGCTCCATCTCATCGAAATGCATGGGTAACCGATTGCTACATCCACCTAGTACATAGTAACATGAACTAGATACATAGATCACTCCAAAAATGAAACTAAGGAATCAGTAGCACCAATAATAGAAATCCCCCCTAATAAGGAAAGGGAGAGCCAAGACAGGTCCACTAAAATTATGTGTCACCAAATAGTGCATGAAGGAGAACCAAAAACATCTAAATGTGCACAAAAGAGTACATACAAATAAAAGGGTGTGCAAACAAGGCACACATGCATGAGGCATGAATCACTGGGATTCGATGTTGTCGTGGAAGGAACACTCACTTGATAAATGTGTGATGAAAAAAAAGGCCTACACAACCCTCCCATGACACTTTATGACATAGTGCAAGTACAAAAGGTGCAATATGATGTGGGGAATCCCTAAAAAGCATGTACAAGATGACACTTTATCTTAGTTCATATATAAGAGATAAATTACATGCAAAATATGTGTAAAATACCCAGATAGGACAAAATGCTGAAAATACATATAGAATAGCTAAAAATAAGTCATCCCAAGCAAATAGGAAGTTTCCAGGAGCTAAAACATCCAAGTAATTCACAAGAATGTGAAAACACAAAAAATTGAATAATATGTACCTAGAGAAAATTTGAAAAAATTATATAGATAGCTATGAAGAGATCTGAAAGATCATCCCAACGTCGCTAGAATCATAAAAAATAGAGAAATGAGTCAAAATTTGTGAGCTTGAGAGTTAAAACAACACATCTGACTTTAGTAGGTGATAAAATGTACCAATAGAAAATCTGAGAAAAAATAAACACCATTGGATAGTGCTCCAAACCAGCTTTCTGATGATATCTCATTTTCCCAATTTAGATAACTGAGTGAAAATTTATCGCGATTTTTCCAATCTTGCAAATATTGCAAAAAAAAGCAATTTTTTTTAACCCCCAAGGGCTGGGCTTTGGTTGCCCTTATGACCTTGGGGCGGTTGATTTTTTTTTTGTAGGAAAAAAATTAAAAAAGCAATGAAGACTTGAAATTTGCTCCTGTAACCTTCATTGAGAGAAAAACTCAAAAATCGAGAAGGGTTTCAGTAAATCCACACTCTGATACTAGGTTAGAATTATGAATAAACACAAGATGCAAGATCAAACAATGAACAAAAATAGCTTCCACACAAAGAGAGTTGCAAATAATGATTTTCTATATTCTCAACAAGAAAATACTTACATAATGAACCTTAAGAGTCTTCATGAGATCGTGAGTTAATACAATGAGGGTGAGTGCTTTATAGGAGAAACCCTAAATGATAAAAGAATTAGATCATGACAAGTGTTGTCATCCTATGTGATGAGAAAAATGATCCAATAAAAGTTCACTTCAGTTAACATAAAAAATACTCCTAAGTTTAGCTTAAGTGCATGAAATGAATTAGACTAATAATCAATTAAAGATTAATTAATTATTAGCTAATGCATGATTATTATAATAGGTATTGTGTAAATATTGATCCATTTATTGATTCATTATTATTGGTATAATAGTATTATTTCCCACCATTAGATTGTTAACTAAGATTAAGGTTGAACTATAATCTAATAACCATATAGTAGAAAAGTCATCGTTCAATCTCAAGAGTAGCCTTTGATAATTTAATTTGGTTACGTACAATGGCCATAGATCCTCAAAATTTTACTACTCATATTATTTTATGTATAGCAAGTGAAAAATGCATGTAAAAATACTTCTTTCATCTCACTAAGAGAAATTATGTATTTATTAAATGTTCATGGGTGGAATTTACTTGTGCCCATATCAAGGGCTTGGGTTGCCCATATTTAGTCTTGTCAAATGGATTTGAATGTTTCATACGGGTTCTCAGTTAGTTGCTAAAATTTGTATGATGCGGTGAGATAATTTCTAACTATTCGCTTGGCAAAATTAGTCTATGACTCTATAAGACCTATTCACTCAAGTTTTGGAATATTATTGCTATGTTAAGCTTATTTTAAAAAAAAGTACTCTAGGTTTCATTTCACTGTCTTGATCTAACATTTTGTGTGTACTAAATTATGACTATACATATTTATGTAATTGAACCTATATTAATGTGTATAAATTTTTAAAAAATTACTTGGTGTTATAATTATAACAAAGTTTAGAAACTTATGATATGGGTTTCTTTCATGGATAAATATTTTAATTCAAGATCTATTTAGAGTGTTAGAGATGCCTTTTATGTTGATTTGGATAGAAAAAATGAACAACTCTTAGAGTGAAATCCATTGTTATATGTGGAGGTGAAAAACTTCCACGACTTGGCTAGAGCTATTTAATTGAAGAATTAAATGTGTGATGTGTGAAGTGCCCAACCATAGTATGCATGGATATTTCTAGGAAATTACATAATTTGGTAGAGTTGGTAAGGCACTTGATACTAAATTTGCATTCATGGGAGACTATGTATGTGAGGTAATCTCATTTTGAATTTTGAATTCTTATTTCTAGCTTTTTTCAGCTATATTCTATACTTTTTAGGAGATAGATGGAAATGAAGAATAATCTTTGATTTTAATTTTGTTTTTGGTATACTAAGAGAACGTACAACTAATTGTATTGCTCATTAAGGTAAAAAATGTTGATCTTTTAACTTGACTTGGAGTAAATTACTAACTTATATTTGTCACTATTATTGTATAATGTGAATTGGCAATAAACATCAAGTTGATTACGATCTACAATTGTAAACTAGTATGTTACATTATTTGATATGCTTATGTTTTTCCTAGTTATTGAATAATGATAATGTAGTGTAGAAAATTGTATACCTTTATATTTCACACAATGTTTGCATCCCCTTAATTAATTAGACTTAATTAAGCTTCTAATTGCCTAAATTATGCATTCCAAAGCCTTATTATTCCCATTTTACAAAAGGGAAACCTATATTAAACAATTGCCTACATTAATTTAAACACCTTGGAAATTGAGTGTCCTAGATTTAGGTCCTAGGAGCCATTCACCCAAGGGAAAATGGGTCCCCTTGAAGTGCTAGGAACCAATTTCTAATATATTTTTGGCGACATTTTAATGATTCAAATTCAAGTTTCATTTTTTTTGAGAAATTAGATAAACACATATAAGCACATAGTTATTTTATCAATTCAAACTTAACACACATAATAAAAACTTCACAAGAGAAAATATTTTTGTCAAGAGCATTGAAGAGTAGCATTATTAGTCATCTACAATGACAATCAAGATCATATTATCATGTCAAAGTTTATGCGTGTTCATGTCATGTTTTGGATCTAACATTGTGATGTAGGTTCCAAGCATTCAAGCATCAAATCAATCAATCATTCAAGCCAATTCATGCAAGATCAAGCTCCGTGGAGTGATGTTTTAGACTTAGTCCTCTAAGGGCAGCCATTAGGGGCTGGTGAGTTGTGAGATAACATTGTTCATTCATCAATTCCTTCCATTTATCATTGTTTTATGATCAAGGTTTAATTACCAAACCGGGGTTTGACTAAGGCGAACCCCTATTCACCTAGAAACAAACATTTTTCTCATCTCTTTGTATGTGCAGATTTAAACTTGAAGGATTGAAAATCATTCAAAAAATAAATTTTGAAAAGTTTTCAAAGTTGTCAACCTACAAAAACTCACCAACAAATTTTATTTCCGGCTTTCTGACAGTCAAACCTAGAGAAATCAAAAGCTTAGATTCGAGATATGAGAACTACAAAATCAGATTTTAGACCCTCACACAGAGACCCATTCACCCTAGGGCGAATATGCCCTCCAACAGAGTTCAAAACATACTTTTGGTGCTAGGTACATACCATCCAGCTCTTCTCAGATATGCTTATAACTTGTTGTTTTCATTTTTTCTATCATAATATTATGCATTCCAAGTGTTAGGTCATACAATTGAGTTTGTTAATGTATTTGAATTTATCTTCCAAAACAACCAATCAATCATTTCTGTCATAAGAAAGCAACAGACCTTCCTAATAGGGTTGACTCACCTCAAGGTTGAAAGCCAATCATATCCTTGGAAGATCTCTTTTTTCTAATGAAATTAGGAAAAGCGGGAGTGTGTTAGATCATTCCATCACATATAAAACCCCCTACACATCCAACACATTCCATATTTTTCTTCATTCCATTTTGGTAATCCCCTTTTCCTATATTTTATTTTGGTGAACCCAACATTCTTACACTATAAGATTTCTGAAATTGGAAGTCCTTCAAACCCTAGATCTAGGATTTGCATTAGCTTGCATTGCATCTTATGTAGGGTTTCAAAATTGCATCTTGCATCATTCAAAATTGCATCTTGCATCATTCAAAATTACATTTTGCATCCTTTAAAATCATAAAAATATAAAAAACTTGCATTAATTTTATATAGTAGTCTGGATATTAGTGTTTTTCAATCATTTACATTAGAAAATTCAAACAAAAAGGCATCTAAAAACTTGTCATTTTTCTTTTTGTTTGCCATAAAATTGCATTTTCATCTAATCATAAAATTTTGGAAAACTGTAGCTGAAAGAATCTATTTGCAACCTGAAACAGTGACCTTAAAAACTAACTCAAAAACCTACTTTAATTTTTTCAACCCCTATGCAAAGACCCATTCGCCCTATAATGAATCTCTCCTTGTACAAGTCAATTTCTAACTTTTCTAGCATAAATCTATCTCTGTCCACTTTATATCTTGCTATTTGGAGATCTCAATTTTAGTTTCTAGAATTGCAGTGTTTTGTAATTATTTACATTCAAGTCAATCGGTCAAAACAAGTGCATTGTTCAAAATAAAATTTGCATTCAAAAGATATCATTTTTCAAGTTCTTATCATTTTTTCAGATTTTAAAATTGCATTTATAGTTATCACAAATATGTGTTTTGGCAACATATGGATGCCCTTAAAATATTTGGTTGATGTTTCTAGTTGTATATTTGGAGATGATCCTAATACAATTGATAACATAAATGAACCATCACCTCCCAATGAATGTCCCTATGAGGTGGACATCTTAAGACAAGATGAATATAGCATACACAAATTCATACAAGACTCCTTACATGACCTTGAGAACAACACATCCTTCTATCCATCCATGCAACAACCAACACCTCCTATCATCTCATCACTTGATATGTTCAACCTTTTGCACTTGAAGTTGAAACAAAAAGCAAGCCTCAACCATCAATCATGAAAGAACTTGTTAATAAGGACAATAGTGATAGTATTCTATCCTATTCTCATTGAGTTACTAACACAGGTCTATAGTGTCAAAAAATGTCGTCGGTAACATTTTCACACTTGTTTGGTCCCTCCTTATAAAATTGAGCTTAATGTTGCCTTGATTTAGTGTTGTAATGTTTTTAACACATTCACATTAGGTCTTGGGCCCTTGTGAATTAAATAAACCTAATCCTACCTTATTTTAGGTGTTGTAAAATGTTGTAACACACTTTCACAGTTTTCTAAGGTTGTCATTAATAATTGGGCTTCTTTATTCTTTAATTGGCCTGATTTTACATCCAAAAGCCTCATTTAATGCATCTTTTTGAGGATGATCCCGACATAAATCAATATCCAATCATAATTCAGGTGTTTTCAGGTTGTGTGGCCTAGATTTGGTGGTTTGGGACTCATACGCCACCTTGGGCATATGGGTCCCACCTAGGGTTTTGGGTCTCGATCTTAGTTTCACACCTTTCTAAGCATTTTTGAAGTTGGTCCCATAAATTATGCCTAATGGGACTCATATGCCACCTTGGGCATATGAGTCTCGTGTGGCCCAAAATTAAAATTAATTCAAATTCTTGGTGGGATTTTATCCTCCTAGATCTTATGTTGGCTTGTAGTGTTGTAATTTTAGGAATTCTTGCATAATTAAGTATAAATACAAGTTTCTTTCACTCATTTTACATCTAGCAAGTTGAATGAGAATTCTTATAGAAAAATTGAGTTCACAAGAGCATTCAAGGGAAGATTATCAAGCATTCAATAACATTATTCAAGCATCATGTGAAAATCTTCATGCATCATGTTTGTTTTTGAGCTAACAATTGTGATGTAGGGTTTTATGATTCAAGCAAGTGTTCAAATTCAAGATCTATCCTGTTCAAGAAAGAGTCAAGATCTACATCTGTTGGAGCCACTTCATGCATGTTTTTAGCACCTCATTGCTAGAATTTGGTGAGTTGTAACATCGTATTTTGTTCATTCATCATTCTCCATTCCTATTTTGTTTCATTTCAAGGTTTGATTACCAAAATAAGGTTTGACCAAGGCAAACCCCTATCCACTAACAAAACAACATTTTTCCCTTTCTTTAGTATGTGATTTGCAGGTTTAGGTTGAAGACACATTGAAGAGGAAGTTTGGAGAAAGTGATCAAAGTGTTCAAAATTTTCAAAGTTGTCACCTTGCATTGAAGATACTTGGAAGACTTCTATAGGATGCAAATCAAGGTTTCAGATCTGAAAATCAGTTGGGAAGCACAAAGAAAACCTTGAATACCAGATTCAGGCTTTGAAGTTTCAAAAAACTGTAACTCGATTGATACACTAGTTCTGGCGTATGACTCCCAGTTTAGGTCACTTTTCAGGTTTTTACAATTTCAGATATCCATTTGCTAGATTCCTGTTTTTGCACGGAAACCCATGTTTGGGACTAAATCACCCAGTTTGGCGTATGAGTGTCGGTAGGCCTTAAAATCACTATTTCTAGCATTTCAGAGCTTCATTCAATCATCTTCACATTTCCAGGTGCACACATTTCCTCTTGCAACTTTTTGTTATGATTTACATGCATTTTTAGGCCATCTAGTGAAAGATTGCATCATACTAGGTTTAAGAATTTTGATTGGCATTGCATTTGTCATTCCAAGCCCTAGCTTGGTGGTGAACCCTTCATTAGTTTATAATCAGCCCCTAGGACAACCCTATTGTCATATCTCTTTCTCCCTTCTTCATTGGATTGATATCTCTAGGGTTATCCTTGAATGAGAGTGTTTGAGTTTTGTTGTTCTATCTCCCAAGTATAGAATTCCATCAACAACAAAATTCCACCTTTCATTTTGGTGAACCTACATTTAGAACATCATAATTCTGATTTGGAGTGCATCATCATCCTAGAGTTATCTTTCTTTAACATTGCATTAGTTAATTAGAATTCTAGGGTTTCTAATTTTTGCATTAGTGAAAGTGTATATAGGTTGCATTTTTGTATCTCAAATCATTGAAAACCATTTGAAATATGCATTTTTATTTAAGTTACATATCATACAACATAAAAATCACTTAATTTTTTTTTGAAAATTTTGAAAAAAATCCTCATTGGGACTCATACGCCCATCTAGGCGATTTAGTCCCAATGCTGATTCTCTACTGCATTTTCTAAAATTTAAAACATTGTTTCTAAGCTTCTATTTGTTGTTGGTTGCTTTCTATTTCAGTTTATAGACTTTCTGTTTCATTCAATTCATTGCATTTAGTTTAAATTAGTCCATCTTGAGCATTGCTTAAATTCAAAACTGCATCTAGAACATTTCATTTCACATTGTTGCATAGTTTAGAATCAAAACAATTCATTAAATTTCATCATGGATATGTGCTTTGGAAAAGTGTGGATGTCCTTGAATTCCTTAGTGGATGTGTCAAGTTGTGCTTTTGGAAATGGTCCTAATGAAATTGAACTTACTCATGCTCACTCAACTCCTAATGCATGTTATCCTCGTGATGTTGACATCATTGGAGAAGATGATGACAACATGAATAAGTTCCTAAATGATTGCCTTAATAACGTTAGTGCATCCTTTTATCCACCAATGAAACAACCAACACCCCCTATAATACCACCATTTGAGATGTTTGGTTACTTACACCCTAAAACTAAGACAAAATTTGAACCTAAGTTCCCTATAATAGGTGAACCTAGTTCCTGTAAGAAAGCAAACACTCAACCATTCTATGTTAACAAAGTGACTAACACTCCCATCAACCTAGAAGAGACATATGGAAAAGGATTCACAATATTGAGAAAACAGGGATGTGATACAACAAATGAACATGAAATTCATCAAATCTTAGAGCAAATTCCAATTGAAAATACAAAAGGGTTAGGATATCAAGATCCTCCCCCTAATATGAATTTCCTTCTTCCTACAAAACATCCAATGATTGGTAATTATGATAACGATGAAAGGATCATCTTAGGTCCTCCTCAACATTTAATTCGAGAAGTTGGTGAATCTAGCAAGCACAAAAAACCTTACAAATTAAATAAATTATAATTCCCTTACCCACCAACCGATATTGAAAGGAATTTGTAGATACTCTTACATAGAGGATTGATTACATTACCTCCCATAAGAGAAGACTGAAAACCAAAATTGAAGAACACAAACACATCACATTGTCGATACCATAGAGTTCTTGGACATAGTATTGATGAGTGCCATGCTTTACAACAAATATTTAAAAATCTTGATATCATAGAGATAGTCCCTTAAAGTGGGATCCTTCCACTCCTTGCCATGTAATAGCTGAAGAATAATAACATTCTCACTATTACATGTTATACACTTATTGCAAATCATTTCAAGATGCAAGGAGATCCTTTCCATCACCTATCTTAGCTCATTCTTGTCTTACATTCAGTGGGGGAAATAATTATATAGCCTTTTCCTAGTAGTGCATTTGTCATTGTCCCTTTAGCTAGGTTGGCTTGCATGTTCCTTACTAGTCTTTTGCATTAATTCTTTTTCTTTAGTGTGATTGCATGTGCATAATGTGATCCCCCATGATGTTATGTTTGAATCTCTCTCTCTTTGTGCATTCCTCTATTTGTACCTTCATTCTTCTCTATGTCGTGCATCTTTTCACTTTTCCTTTATCCTTTTTTATCTGTATTGTGTTTTCCTTTTGGGGATGACGCAAGGCATCGAGACATTCATGTCTCTTCCATGTTGACCCAAAATGTTTTTCTTTGTTTTTTCTCTCCTTGTGTCATTCTTCCAGTTCTATGTGTATTTGGGGAATGATGACAATTCTAAGCTCTCTAAGAACATTGTAGCAAGAACATACTGCCCCCAAATCCATAGATCCCTTATTTGTGTTTGGAGTTTCATTTTGGGGTCAACCCCTCTCTTTTCCTTTTGCACGACGTAGCTTTATTTGGAAACATATGACTTGGCATAGGGATTTCCAAGTTATCTCTCATGTCTTCTTTTTTGTTAGCATTTATCATTTGCTACTTTAAAGTAATTGCTCACAACATGGTGTTTAGCAATTTCTTTAAAGTGGGGGCATACATTGGCATTATTCTTTTTTGCATTTTTTATGTTTCATGGTTCAGTCTTCTTATTTCATAGGATGCATAAATTTTTTATTTGTGGTGACATTGGGTGTGATGTCCCTCAAGAGTGTGATCTATCTTAGCATATTATATTCCTCTTAGTGGCTTGATGTGACACACTGCATCCCCTAGGTTACAAATATTTTATTCTTTGATTGGTCCACTCTTGGACACATTAGGCACAATGTTCCCTAAGCTAGAGACCTTACATGAACTAAGCAAGACTCCTTGAACATATTTTACATTTTGCATTTACAATTTTTTTGTTATATGGCCACCTTGCATAATACACTTTGCATGCCTGTAGAGCCATCTTGATTGTTCATGAGTTACAAACATACAAATATTTTCTTGTCTCATGAAGCTCAAAGTTCATTGTTTGTTCATGAGCTCCAAGCATACAAATTTTTTCTTGTCTCATGAAGCTCAAAGATCATTTTTTCATGGCGCCTTATCAAAGTTATTAGGAGGTATAACTTTGGTATGGTTTTTTGGGAAGCCCAATTGAGGCAGGACTTTCTCATAGCCACTCTTGCGTGAGTGTGGGTGCATACTAGTCATGTGTGTATGTGTCTCACCTCTTTCAGATCCTCACCTAATGGACAACCTAAAGTTTTGTTGCCTTAGAGTGATCAGACAAACAACCTAGATCTGATCCACATCGTGATGGACAAACAATCAAAGCTTGATCCACCCCTTTTATTTTTCTATCTTTGGCAGTGTATGCTCATGCCTTTATGATGCTCTTTATATTATTTTCATGTGTGTTCCTTTGTACCTATGTTGGTTGGCCATGGGATCTTGATCACCCCTCTTGATCATTGTCATCCTATCTTACTAGAATTTGTGCATTTGAACCCCTGTTTATGCACGTTGGTCTACTTTAGTGTGAATTTGAAGCAAGTTCCTCCTCTCACTAAAGTTGGGGCTAAATGTAGTGTCAAAAAATGTCGTCGATAACATTTTCACACTTGTTTGGGCCCTCCTTATAAAATTGAGCTTAATGTTGCCTTGATTTAGTGTTGTAATGTGTTCAACACATTCACATTAGGTCTTAGGAAATTGTGAATTAAATAAACCTAATCCTACCTTATTTTAGGTGTTGTAAAATGTTGTAACACACTTTCACACTTTTCTAAGGTTGTCATTAATAATTGGGATTCTTTATGCTTTAATTGGCCTTATTTTGCATCCACAAGCCTCATTTAATGCATGTTTTTGAGGATGATCCTGACATAAATCAACATCCAATCATAATTCAGGTGTTTTTAGGTTGTGTGGCCTAGATTTGGTGGTTTGGGACTTATATGCCACCTTGGGTGTATGGGTCCAACCTAGGGTTTTGGGTCCTGATCATGGTTTCATACCTTTCTAAGCATTTTTGAAGTTGGTCCCATAAATTATGCCTAATGGGACTCATATGCCACCTTGGGCGTATGAGTCCCGTGTGGCCCAAAATTAAAATTAATTCAAATTCTTGGTGGGATTTTATCCTCCTAGATCTGATGTTGGCTTGTAGTGTTGTAAATTCATGAATTCTTGCGTAATTAAGTATAAATACAATTTTATTTCACTCATTTTACATCTAGCAAGTTGAATGAGCATTCTTATAGAAAATTTGAGTTCACAAGAGCATTCAAGTGTTTACAAGAGCATTCAAGAGCATTCAAGGGCAGATTATCAAGCATTAAAGAATATTATTTAAGCATCAAGCATCATGTCAAAGTCTTCATGCACCATGTTTTTTTTTGAGCTAACAATTGTGATGTAGGGTTTTATGATTCAAGCAAGTGTTCAAATTCAAGATCTATCCTATTCAAGAAAGAGTCAAGATCTACATCCATTGGATCCACTTCATACATGTTTGCAACACCTTATTGCCAGAGTTTGGTGAGTTGTAACATCTTGTTTTGTTCATTCATCATTCTCCATTCCTATTTCATTTCATGTCAAGGTTTGATTACCAAAACAAGGTTTGACCAAGGCAAACCCCTATCCACTAAAAAAACAACAATTTTCCCTCTCTTTAGTGTGTGATTTGTAGGTTTAGGTTTAGGTTTAGTGTGTGATTGTCAAAGTTGTCACCTTGCATTGAAGATACTTGGAAGACTTCTACAAGCTACAAATCAAGGTTTCGGATCCAAAAATCAGTTGGGAACCACAAGCAGACCTTGAAGAATAGATTCAAGCTTTGAAGTTTCAAAAAAATCTAATTGGAATGATACGCTAGTTGTGGCGTATGAGTCCCAATTTAGGTCACTTTTCAAGTTTTTGTAATTTTAGATACCCATTTTCCAGAGTCCTGTTTCTACATAGAAACCCAAATCTGAGACTGAGTCACCCAGTCTGGCATATGATTCTTTGAAGGACATAAAATCAAAATTTACAACATTTTAGAGATTCATTCAGTCATCTTCAGATTTCCAGGTGCACACATTTCCTCTTGCAGCTTTTTGTTATGATTTACATGCATTTTTAGGTCATCTAGTGAAATATTGTAGCATACTAGGTTTAAGGATTTTGATTGGAATTGAATTTGTCTTTCCAAACCCTAGCTTGGTGGTAAAAATTCATTAGTTTATAATCAGCCCCTAGGAAAGCCCTATTGTCAGATCTCTTTCTCCCTTCTTCATTGGATTGAGATCTCTAGGGTTATGCTTGAATGCGAGTGTTTGAGTTTTGTTGTTCTATCTCCCAAGTATAGAATTACACCAACAAAAAAATTCCACCTTTCAACACCCATCAACTTAGAAGAGAGTTATGGTCAAGGCTTTAAAATCTTAAGCAAACAAGGATGTGACATAACCAATGAAAATAAAATACATCAATTGCTAGAACAAAAACCATCAGAAGATACCAAGGGAATAGGATATCATGAACCTCCTCCCAACCTCCACCTCAATGGGTGGGCCAATCAAGTAAGAAAACTAAGCCCTAAAAAATCAAGAAGCTACCATTTTTATAAACTATAACAAAAATTGAACAAAAAATGGATCAACTCCTCCATCTAGGATTCATTACACTTCCACCTATTCGAGAGAACAAAAAGGAAAAAAGTACAAACATGAATTATTGTGTATTTCATAGAACTCTTGGGCATCTTACCGATGAATGCCATGCTTTGAAGATGGTATTAATATAATTTGATCCTCCTGCAAGACAATTTGATCATATAATTGACTAACAATTGTTCACTTTTCTCCTTTCCATGTGATAGTTGTAGAATTTTATGACAACCATTTCTATATTGCAAGGAGCACATTCTCATAACCTATCTTAGGTCATCCTTATCATAAATTTTTGGGGCAAGGGGTTAGATAGCCTTATCTTAGTATGACACTCATTGTTACCTCTTTGATTAGTTATTCACCTTCCGTACATGATGAACAAGATTGGGATGCATACAAATTGATTTAGGTTGGTTCGCATGTGTCATACTAGCTTTATGTTTTTCAATGTTCTTTGTGTGATTTTGATGTGCGTAATGTGATCCCCCATATCCTATTGCTTGGTGTGTCTTTATGTTTGTGAGCCTACTTCGGATGACCCTTGTCACTTTGTTGGTGCAAGGATACAAAGGAAATGAATCTATTGTGATATTCTTCTATCTATCATAACCATTATCTTTTCAGTTGTCTTGTGTTTTCCTTTTGGGGACGATGCAAAGTGTTGAGACATTTAGGTCTCCTCCATGTTGACCCAAAAGGATTGTTTTTCTTCTCTCTCTATGTGTCATTCTTCCTTTGTGCTCATTATTCCATGAGTTTCCGAGGAATGACGACGACTTTGAACTCTATTATATCATTGTAGCAAAGACATACGTTGACCCCAAATCCATGGATCCCTTATGTCTTATCTTAGGATTGCATATGGGGGTAACCTCATTTCCATGATGTAGCTCTATTAAAAAATATATGTTTGGCATACGGATTTCCAAATAAGCTCTCATGTATTGGCCTTTATCATCTTCTACTAAATAAAGTAATTTCTCATAGCATGGTGTTTAGTAATTTATTTAAAGTGGGGGGATTATGCCTCCCGCTTGTTGCTTGCTTAATGACATTAACTTTGTTCAAAGCGTGTTCTTCTTACTTCACATGATGTGTCTTCTTGTTGGTGACATTGTGATTGATTTCCTTCAAGAGTGTGACCTTTCTTGGCATATGATATTCCTCTTAGTGGTAATGCTATGACTTGTATTCCCTAATGTGTGAATATTTTATCCCTTGACTAGTCCTCTCTTGATGGTGATATTGAGTGTGATGTTCCCTAAAGTGAGATCTTTCATGAACTAAGCAAAACCTCTTTGACTATCCTAAACTAAATCTTGGCCACCAAGCATAATACAGCTTGCTTGCTAGTGGTGCCTTTATTTCATGAGTGTCTAGCATAATGCAAATTTCTAGCCTTGTGAAACCTATGACCATTTAGTGTGGCATCTTATCAAAGTTATCAAGGAGTATAATTTTTGGTATGGTTGAGGTATGGGAGCCTATAGACCTAGTATGACTTGCCCATTTTCCACCTTTGTATGGGTACACACCTAGTGTATATCAGACTGTACTAGACCATTGTGTGTTTCTCATATTGTATTGGGGCTCACCTAGTGTATATCGAATTGCAATAGCCTTTGTGAGTGTATTTTTGGACAAACAACTTAGGCTTGATCAATACTTTTTGGACAAAAAACAAAGCTTGATCCACCCCTTTCCCCTCTTTGCATTAATTTTGACATTGTATGATTTTGTTTCTTGTGCCACTACTGCATACGTGTGTCTCTTTGTCCCTTTGTTGGTTTTCCATGGGATATTTGATCTTGGGGGATTGATCATCCTCCTTGATTTTTGTCATCTTATCTTTTCAACAATTGTACAATTAGACCTCTCTTGACTTATTTGTCTACTTTAGTGTGAGTTTGAGTATGGGCTCATACTCTCACTAAAGTTGGGGCTAAATGTAGTCTAAAAATTGTATATCTTTACAATTTCACACTATGTTTGCATCCCCTTAATTAATTAGACTTAGTTAAGCTTGCAATTGCCTAAATTATGCATTCCAAAGCCTTATTATTCCCATTTTCTGAAAGGGAAACCTATATTAAACTATTTCCTACATTAATTTAAACACCTTGGAAATTGACTATGCTAGATTTAGGTCCTTGGGCGAATGGGTCCCCTTGAAGTGCTAGGACCCAATTTTTAATATGTTTTTGGTAGAATTTTAATGATTCAAAATCAAGTTTCAAATGTTAGCTTGTGGAATCTAATTTTTGGGAAATTAGATAAACACCTATAAATACATAGTTATTTTATCAATTCAAACTTAACACATGGTATAATAACAACTTCATAAGAGAAAATATTATTGTCAAGAGCATTAAAGAGCCACATTATCAGTCATCTACAACAACAATCAAGATCATATTATCATGTCAAAGTCCATGTGTGTTCATGTCATGTTTTGAAGCTAACATTGTGATGTGGGTTTCAAGCATTCAAGCATCAAATCAATCAATCATTCAAGCCAATTCATGTAGGATCAAGCTCCTTGGAGTGATGTGCTAGACTTCAGTCCTCTAAGGGAAGCCATTAAGGGTTTGTTGAGTTGTGACATAACATTGTTCATTCATCAATTCCTTTCATTTATCATTGTTTTATCATCAAGGTTTGATTACCAAATCGGGGTTTGACTAAGGCAAATGCCTATTCAACCAAAAACAAACATTTTTCTTCTCTCTTTGTATGTGTAGATTTATAGGTGAAGGACTAAAAATCAATTTTACAAAGTTGTCAAGCTACAGAAACTCACCTATAGATTTTATTTCTAGATTTTCGATAGTCAAACATGGAGAAATTAGAAGCTTAGATCTGGGATCTAAGAATTGTAAAATCAGATTTTTGACCCCTATACAAATATCCATTCACCCTAGGGTAAATCTATCCATCAATAGAGTTTAAAACACACTTTTGGTGCCAGGTACATACCATCCAACTCTTCTCAGATTTTCCTATAACTTGTTGTTTCTATTTTTGCTATCATAATATTTTGCATTCCAAGTGTTAGGTCATACAAATGAGATTGTTAATGCATTTAAATTTATCTCCCAAAACAACCAATCAATCATTTCTATCATAAGAAAATAGCAGACCTTCCTAATAGGGTTGACTCACCTCAAGATTGAAAGTCAATCCTATCCTTGGGAGATCTCTTTTTCTAATAAAATTAGGAAAAGTGGGAGTGTGTTAGATCATTCCATCACATATCAAACCCCCTACACATCTAACAAATTCCATATTTTCTTTGTTTCAGATAATATGATAACACTTGCTCTTATGATTAGTATGATATTTCTTTTGTACTTCTAATTTTTTTTGCATACTATCTTTACTTAATATTTCATGGCTTTTAGAGGAGGAATAATATCAAGCACATTGTACCCTCTTTTATAATAAGACATATTTATAAAGCAATGTTGTGTTCCTTAAAATCATGTAACATTATTTTATAATTTCATCATCTTTATAACCTTCAAACAATTCAACTTTGCTACCAAAATTTCTATGTAGAGCACTATTTGAGTGCATATATACAAGAAAATTAGGAAATAAGGCCTCACAAAATTAAAAAATGGAGGTGAAGAGGCTAATAAAGTATTTTTAAAATTAAAGAGAAGTACCTTTCTATCTCTTTTCTTCTCACCCATTGTAGACACCATGACGAATATGACACAGGTCTTCCTCGATTGCCTCTTCAATTTCATGTAGAGATGTTGATTTGAGTGAAAGCCAAGGTGAAAATTCAGCAAATGAGGGTGATATGGTGGCTTAAATATATCTACAGTTTCTTTTATTTATAACCGTTGAATATATATAAAATATAGATATATCTAAACAACATCATATAGGGTGTGTTATGTGCCAATCAAAATTTTGTTTTGGTTCTATCCAAATTGGCACAATTTTGTTTTTGTAAGCCAAGAAGTACTATAATTCTAGTTTCTTATGTAATAAATTATTATAAATAATATATTATCAGCTTCGACCTTTTTCTTAAAAAAAACTATTGTTAAAATTTCACCTTTTGAAATTGAACTTTTAGCCTTTAGAAATAGATGTAGGGATATATGCCTGTGTCAATTGAAATAAGCAAGGTTACAAGATTAGATTCTTCCTTTTTGGCTACCAACTTTCTTTTGGTCTTCATTGAGAGTAGCTAAAATATCATCAATAGCCTTGATGTAATGTGAGAGGTTACCATTTAATAGTATATCCAATATTCTAATCTATCCTTTAAGCTACTAATAAATAATGAAGTTTCTATTATTATCATATCATCCCATTCCTTTAGCAAGTCCCTCATATACCCACATTTTCCTCATTGGTGTAAAATTCATCTATATTGAGCTCTAAATGTTAAAGATTTATCATCTTTATAACTATTTACTTTTTTATGATACCTAAAAAGACTTAAATATAATGATTAGATATAAATGAAATCAAGCCTAAATGGTAATTCTCAACCCAAAATAATTCTTTTACTTTTGTCCAACTTTTTTCCCTATGTTTAGGACCTAAGTTTCTTCCTTTCTTTATAGAGAGTTGAGATAATTTAGAACATGATGGTCCTATTAGGTCTCAAAATCACTTCTCCACTTTCTAGAACTAAATCTCAATTACAAGGTTAGGGTTGTCATCATGCAAGTGAGATCAACTCATCAATAGAATAATGCAGAACTTTGAGCTTGCTATACAAGAGTGGGTTATCTCTCCTACAATTTGAGCTCAACTTAGATTCTAGAGGGTGTTCCTAAGGTAAGCCTCAACATCTATTAAACTCACATAAAATATACAATAAAAAAATTGGTACAACAAAACTCAACTACATTCTTAACCCCAAATATTACCAATAAGTTAAAAAAACTAGTTACATATAACCCCTATATAACTGATAAATATGTGCAATCATAACTTGCATGAAATTAATTTATTTGTAACTCATTGAAGATAGATCCTTGGTTATATTTCAAGGTTATGAAAGCACATAATCTACTAATTATTCCTACACTTGATTAATTATTTTATTAAATAAATGATTTGATATTGATTGGGTGGATTAGAGATCAGTGGCTTATTCATTGAGCTACAAAGTCACAAATAAAAATAAATAAATAATGAAAGAGACATAGAAGGTTTGATTTGGGCACACATGCTATAAAATTGCAATCATTATGTAGTGATAATACTTAGTAATCCAAACCAAACTACATAAATCCATATGTAATACATATATATATTACAAAGCTTGTAATACATTAAAATGCTATCACATTATCAAGTGTTCATTACATTCATGCCAACAACTGTGACAAGGGGAAATCCTACACAACTATGAAGATTTTCTTAGAGAGATACAAACAGCTTAGAGACAATCACTACACAATATAAATACAACACTTTATCATTCATATGTCTCATGGGTTCACTATCCTCTTGCAATTGGACATGGCGTGGTTGAAGCCCTAGAAAAATCCCTTCACATGTGTAGCCTCTAGACAACACCAATAGAATCAACCTCTTCTTCAAAATTGAAAATAGTGCCTATATTAGCAACTAGGCATAACCTTGATTGTTGCACATTGTAACAAGTTTAGATTCATGACCTAGATCCATCTCTTGCCCAAAATGGATGTAGAAGGTCAAAGGAGGACATGATCTATAATTAATTTTTATCTTTGGAAGAAATCGTGTCAACATTGCAAGTAGGTGGAAAGAGTGGAAGGGACACAAGCAATAAACACACCATCAAGCTTTCAACATGTTGCACTAAACAAGTCTCGTGGGTCGTTGTTTACTCCATCAGGACTTTTATCCCCATATGGAATCTCTACTATCTACCCATGCACCCAACTCTTTGTTGGTGATTTCATGTTGAGTGGGATCGAAGACCACTCATGTGCAACCCCTCCTCATCAAAAATTTCATAACAAGTAGGAATTGACACCACACACTTGCACACTCATCCTTGCATTTTCCCTTGTCAATGTCTTCACACATTCTTGTTGGGGGTTCATGGGAATTAGGAACTAGTGGTTCTTGGTTCCTATGGAACCTCTGGCAACTGTATTACTTAGCCAATCTTCTGACTTTGACTTTAGGGAACATGCCAAAAATAAAGGAATACAACACAACCAAGAGCATAATATAAATGATAGACCCATATACAAACTTCTCAGATTAGTTGTCATGTATAGATTATATTGATTAATTAAATGCAATTAGTAACTATCATATTGTTATTTAAATTGAAGTTAATTGATTATTTAAATCAAAGTTAAATTCAAATTCAAATTGAAGTGAAATTGAAATTGAAATGCAATTACAAATGATTTGAAATGTATTTTTATTTAATTTGGGGTTTGTCATTGCTGATGAAAACTTGAGTGCAAGTGAACGTGATTGAAGGCGAGAACAATGACCAGGTAGAGTCGTTTTAGCCATTAGACGTTTATGAGTATGATGCAATCACACACACTCACTTAGATTATATTTTAATGTATTTTTGTGATTATTGTCTTTGCAAATTTTAAATCTAGTTTTATTGATTTCTCCAAAAAGTGGAAAAATATATGTTGCTTTAAATGATGATTTTATTAACTGTGTGAAAATAGATCTTATTTAAATAATCAAATTATTTAAGTCAATATTTTATCATTGTGTGAAAATAATGATGCTTGTATTTTGAAATTTAAGGAAATAGACTTTTATTGCGAAATTTAATAAAATGTAATAAATAAAGTGTTATAAAATTAATAGTTTTTAATTTCTCATTTGAAAATTATGAAATAGGAAAAGATTTAAATGAAGAAGTTAAATAAGATCTAAAATGGAGTTATTGAAAATAAATTAGAAAACCATTCACGTGCAAATTGAAATTGAAATCAAACTTCAGTTAAACAAATTGTAGAAAAATATCTACAAGCAAATTAGAGGCAATCAAATTTAGAACTGGGAGTTTTTTTATTTGACCTGGAGATCAACCTGGATTAGTGGATCTAAATTCTTGTTATCATCTATGCATGAGAAAGTAAAAAGGAGTCTGGAAAAATTCGAAGTTGTGGAGAGAAGCAAAGAATCCGGTTCTCAGTTTTTGTTTCATGCGCCATAGGAATCTGAGACTATTTTATTTAGTGTACTATTTGAGTTTAGAGAGGGGGCATACTATTCTTCCCACACACTTATAAAGGAGGATGATGTTGTAGTAAAAAGGACTCCCTATTCTCTTCTTTCCCAGGCACTTGGCATAACAGGGAAAGGCGTGACTAGGCTGGGAAGGCATGCACATGGAGGAGAAAGTCTATCCCACTCACCATACGCAACCACATAGTCCCCACTCTCCCATGCACAAGAAACCAACAGGGAGTAGGCACGTATAAGGCAGGAGAAAGCAAGGAAGAAGGGCACGGGCAGGGAGGAGAACTTCCATTTTCCACGCAGCCACCAACACTTCAATTTCACACACAGCCACAGGTCTTCAACTTCACCCATATCCACCTAGCACAGGTAGGAAACAAAGAGAGGAGAAGGAGATAGGAAGATAGCAGATCAGGTAGATTGAAAAATACAGAAGAAAAAAATACAGAGGAGATACACAAACAACATCATTTCTGGAATTACTAGGTAGGAATTGAAAACCCATTTAACAATTTAACAATAAGTCAAGTAAAATTCTTTTCTAAATTCTGGTATTTAATTTTAAATTGGAAAGAGAACCTCTGTTTTTAGCAATTTAAGAAGAGAATAATCCCCAGTTTGAATTGGTAAATCTATTAAAGAATCTCTGTTTTATTACATTCAGTAGAGAATTTCAAATGATCAAACTGTAATTTTTTTTTTCCAGAAAACATTGAATTTGGAAATAGAAAATTTAGGAAGAATTTGATTATGAAAACATTGAAAAAAATTGATTAAATTTAGGAAGAGATACAAAACATAAAACATCATTTAAATTTAGATTTAAAAAGATCATAAACCAAAAACGTTATTTACAGATTGAAAGAATTAAAAACAGAAAGATTTTGTCTAAATATCTTATAAATTTTAAAACGTAATTTCGAAGTAGCGGTAAGAATCAGTGAAATTAGCCAATGAAACTCAAAACATTTTGAAACAGAAACTGAAACGAGTTATTTTAAACTGCTCATGAAAAGTATAAATTTATTTAATTATTTTCTGCAAGTATGGAAAACAAAAAGTAAAGCAATTAAATTTAAAGATATGATTTATTTGAAACAAAACAAATTAAGATTAGTTCACAAAGGAAACAAAATAGATGAGTAAAAAGAGCGAAAGAACGTGTGCTCTTTTATGACTGTTTTACTATATGTATTTAATCTACATACTGGAGATACACCTTCTTATTTTATTTTTGATTATTTAATTTACTCAATTTAAATATTAATTTAATGTCATTTATGGATTAAAACGATGAAAAGAACAAATTTTTAACTGTTTACACTTCAAACAAGATTTCTGTTTTATTGTTTTTTTTTTGAAAGATTGTATTTGACTGTTTGGAACCATGCATGCTTGATAAATGAATGTGCATGTCATGTTTTGGGAAAGTTACCTTCCGGGACGGGTGCCGAATATGGGTTATTAGAGAGTGTAGTTTTGCTTTTCCAAAACTGCTTTATTTGTCGTGCATGACATTTTACTTGGCCAAGTAACTTAAGGACCATTGAAATAGATGGAATTATTTAACTCTCTACCATATCCTAGTATAAAAATTGCTTGTTTCTTAAATGAATTAGAAAAATGAAAATGCTTGTGGTTTTACTAGTTATAATAGGCACGCACTAGATTCCATCTTGCTCGTAGATTGCTTTTTGCTAAGCAATTCATGCAGGGTCGGGTATTCTTTGAATGATTTAAGAATTCCGGGGAAGCGTAAGCTTCGAGGTTGGGCGAGAAAAGTGCCTGATCCTTGTTCTTGGCTTCATTATGAAGATATGCTATTGGATTGAAGATCAGAGGATGTCATCTTCTTTTATGTTTTATTTATTTTTGAAATATGTATTGAAGAGCTTAAGGCGACTGAATGCTTAAGTCTCGAATTGTAATTGATATAATAACTTCTTATGTATGATTATCATTGAAGTGTATTATGACACATGTATCTATTTAAACAAGAATTATATATTGAATCTATCTTATCGACTTTAATTCATTGTGTTTTGGAATCGATTGTCTTTTATGATGTCTAAATGTATGAATTGTCGACTTTATTTTGAATATAAATGAAATTATTTAAAGTTTTGTTGATGTTTGTTTTAAAGAGTTCTGCTCTTTACATTAGTTATTGATGAGTCATGCCACATAGTCAGACAAACAAAAGTAACTTAAGTCAAATTTGACATTAAAAATTGAGTTCCAATAGGTCCCAACCTTGTATTATTTCATTCATGATTCCTTTGTTGTTCTAACTTTTTATTGTCACTTTGGGATTTGCTTTATTGAAATGGTAGTTTTCTCCATCTTAATCAAGCATTTGGTTATAAATTTAAATTTCGCATTTGGATTTTTTTATTTGTGAATAATTTAATGTCACATTGTTAACAAAGGCAACTACCCATATAACATGAATATAATCTTCATTGTAAAATGCGAGATTTCTCCAATGTAATAGTTATAAGAGTCAATAAAACTTATTGTTATGAACCTCATTTCATCATTTCTACTAGTTTGACTAAAAATAACAATAATGGTTCTAAATTAATTCAAATGTTGTAAAGATAACAATTGCTCTCCTCTTCTTAATGATGTATCACTTTGTTATGTAAAATACACACAATAAATCAAAAAGCATTTGATATTAGCAAAATTTGAACCATTTATTTTCCTAGTTGAGACAATTAACCTATTGCTATAATTTTTATAGGTAAATATTTTGCTAAAAATCAATAAGCCCCTAGGACACATGTGTTTGCAACATGATACTAGACCTAAATGATGGGGTACACCCACCCACCATTGATGTCTAAGTTGTTGAACCATGTAGTACATGGATGTCATTGTTTTGCATTATTTTCAAGATTGAGTGTCTTGTCATGTTCTATGGGTATTTGTTTTTCTTAGTGATAACATTTTAAAAACATTTTTATATTGTCCACCTAGATGAGAGAATCTTTTTAATCATTTGTATATATATATACACAAACATATACAAATATACATACCCAAAAATAATATTATAAATCTAATACATCTACTTCTAAATATTATTCTATTTAAATAAAATTACTAAATAAAATAATATATCTCCTATTCTATTTCTTGATTTGTACTTTATTTGACATGTAGTTTACACCTTTCAATACAATTTTAGCATGACTTTCCATTTCTATGGTACTTATTTGTCTAGAACTTCTTTGGAAAGCATACCCCTAAGTAGGGGAGACGATCCAATAGTTGAGCACCCTAACTTCATGCTTCTAATTATTCTAAGTGGAAATCTCAAATCACTCCCAATTTTTTTACAACAGTTTACTTGGCAAGTCCCTTGCTTATAGCTTTCGTTTCAGGGCCACATCATCAAATATGATGCCACATCAACATGCTTTTTGTCAAGATTTAGTTGACCAATACTTGTGCATTCACATCATGGGTAGTTGAGCGCTGATTTGGCATCACATGATTGGTTGGTCAAAGGAATACATTTTGTTTAATTATGAGTAGTCATGTCACAACTATTGGTCCAATATTGATAAAAATATTGGACATTATATAAACAACTACTATCACAACTATTAAAACATGCTCAAGTACTGGATCCTCTCCCCTATGTTTACCTACTAAGGATCATGACTAACTTTAAGACATTTAAAATTTGCAATAGGGGATCGATACATTTAGAGCCTTTTCCCATACCCTTACACCTCTCCTTATCCTCGTGATCGAACTTATTTCGGACTTCCAAAAGGAAATATCAAATCTGCAAGACTTCGAAAATCTCTTCCAATAAGGATATTTATTTCTGACCTAGTGATCTGGAAATCCGGAAAAGGCTACATAGCATACAATCTGACTATTTGACCAGATTTATTAATTAATTAAAAATAAAGATAACATTGTATCTTTATTTTTAATTAATTAATAAATCTGATCACAGGACCAGATTGTATGCTGCGGAGCGTTTTCCCTCGAAAGGAGTAAGAACTTATGTCATCTTCGTCTCAATGTTGTAGAAGCCAACTAGTCATAATTGCGATCGGGAGAGGGTTGGTGATGAGTCGATTCAAAGACTGTTTTGATGGCACTAATGAATGTCTAACGTGAAATCCCCTTCGCAACATGATCTGGGCTAACTTTCTCCACTTACTATCATCGTTGTTTCTATCATTAGACTCCTTCAATTCTTGATCTATAACACCATATATTCTTTTTCAGGTAGCGTATGAGTTATATTTTTGACTTTAGTCGAAACAGGACTGACAAAAAGTCAGTAACATCGATACGAACATGTGCAGAGGAATCAGTAAAAGACTATTGCGTTCAAAATAGGAGGTTGCAGGTTCAACGTTGACCGGCAGATGGCACTACAACATACAGGCTGTTTACGCCAAGCCTATTTGAACGTAATATGCGTTTAAACCTAATACTTATTTCTGGATAACCTTTGTGATTTGTGCAGTTGCGTGATAGTTTTGCCTTGCTTTGTCCAGAGGGGAATGTGAGACCCACGTCTATAATGGTGGTCTTTTTCATGTTAGGCTTCATATTGGTAGGGGTAAGACCATTTTGAATATGGTTTAGGATGGCTCTAAACTAGGTAGTCTTTACTTTCCCTTGGGTAGTCGATATTGGTTTTGGAACGTAGCGTGCACTGTCACTCACTTTAGCATCGCTATCTTCCACTTTGTGAAGATGATAGGAAGCTGCCAAGGTAAGCGTGACTTGGCAATGCGATTACCTTGCTGTATTTTCCACGTGAGAATAGTTTGTAGAGATGACGTTCTGTGTTCAAATCCCACTTTCAACTGTTTACTATTTGTTTTGGCCGTTGTCATGGTTTGGTATCTACGGAGCTGACTGCAATGTCATGGAAGTAGTGGGATAATAGGCGGGATATTGCTATTTGAAATTAAGTGCCGTTACGATAGTCAATTCGAATTTTGCTAGCCGTCTTAACGCCTCCTTCGAGCGCAAGCAATTGCGTCATACTGTTAGTTTGAAGGCAAAAGTGTTTTATGCTTAGAGGGGTCTAACCACGCGCTAGGAGTGGCTTTTCCATGACGAATCCCTGCCCAACTTTGAAGAATGGCTACTTTGGCTCTTGCACTCCCTGGAAGACTTTCTCATTGGCATAACCATCTAAAATGTCCAGGTCAGATCATTAGGAGTTCACACTAGCTTCTAAAGAGAGATTACAAGTCAAAATAAGGTGTTAGCACTCCCATAATAACAAATATTCCACTCAGTTTAAGTCAAGGTGGTAATGTCTTAAGTGAATTGCTTCAAGAATAGCAAATGTTTCAAGTTAACATTTCAAATGCAATTTCATGATTGTTTAATCATCTAAACATTTTTCCAGTGTAGTTATGAAGTGGTAATGCCATTAATAGATCATGTCACTAAGTTTAAGTCAAGGTGGCAATGTCTTAAGTGAGCCATTCCAAGCATAGCAAATGTTTCAAGTTAACATTTTAGACACAATTTCATGATGGTACCATCTAAATCTTGTGCCAGTGTAGTTATGAAGTGGTAATGCCATTAACAAATAATGCCAAGGAAAAATAGAGTTGGTTCTTAAAGATTAATCACACATGGTCAAGGTTGAACCCACAAATATTTCTGTTGGTACACTTTATCATTAACATAACCATTAAGAATGTACACTTCTATTTTCAAACATTTCAAATACTGAAATTAGTTGTGATTTTTTCTTAGCTTGGTCATGATATTTCACCACCTAAGTTGAAGTTATCAAAAAATCATATTGAAATGCAATGCCCTTCTAAGTTTAGTTGGTCAAAAACAAAAATAAATGATCTAACATGCAAGGACTACACATACAAGTTATTCCCTTTTAAATTCACAAACAAATTGCCTCTACTGGTCACAATAGACACAAGACAACTTGCTCATTTTTTTGGAAGTTTATGAGAATTTTTTTAATGCTATAGAAGCATTCTCCCATTATAAGTTGTGAAGGTAGTAGATTGCATCATCCTTGCATACTTTTAGCTCCTTTCTTATCTCTTTTGTTGTTGGAACATAGTCTAACATTGAATCTTCTTCGTTTTAGGTGAATTTTTCATTAGGAAGCTTTAGCAATAATGGAGTTGCATGAGAATGTTTTAAACTTCAAATGGTTTTGAAAGGCACACTTGTTTGTCTAAGATTTTTTCTTAAGATCAATTCAAATAGGAGCTTGGCTTGATGATCATGATGTTGAACAAGGTAATAATGTAGAAATTGGATGTTCCATTTTATTAGTATTATTTTTTAAGGGTAAAATATATATTGATTGGGGTCATCTTATATGTAATTGCATTCACATTCAATTGATAGAATTTTCTTAAAATCAACTATTTTCACATAGTATCATATTTGTTATATTCAATGGTTTAGGCTATCATATTCATTGATTAGAAAAAATTCGTGTGCATGGTCATTTTTTTCTTACAATATCCAAAATTGAAATACAAAGTAGGCATGAAACATTATAAGAGGGTGAAAACTATTTTCTTGATTCTAATAGTTAGAGACTAAAAGAATGAGAACCACATTCACATTTCAAAACATGCTACAATGGTCATCTCAAAGTGGGTTGATTGGTTTATAATAATCTCCCACATTCACCCATATCAAGGCTTGTGGTTTTGATTCCTATTCATGTAAGTTACCCCAATATTTGGGTGGCTAAGTTATCTTGATGGAACTTATTATAGATAGCTAGTAGTTACTCATGAACATTGTAGAAAGAGACACAAGTTGGGGGAGAAAGAGACACAAGTTGGGGGAAAAATTTCCTATGTAAATTAGACTATAGGTATGTAAATGGTTTAGATGCCAACAATTTTGGTGTGAAAATTTCTAATTGCAATCTTAAGTTCCATAAAAAAAGTAGATGTTTTGATTCCAAGCAAATAATGGTTGAGAGGCTTGGAGTGAAGTATGCCCATGTACCTAACATTGAATATTTTTGGGCTAATTGTGTTGATGATTGTAGCGTCGAGAAAATGGTCCTTAGGCTTTTTTGCACTCGTTTGGGTCCTCCTTGCAAATTTTGGCTTAAGGTGGCCTTGATTTAGTGTTGTAATGTGGGTAACACATTCAAATTAGGTCTTGGGCCCTTTTGAACTAATGTATTTTAATGGTGCCTTGTAAAGGTGTTGTAACACACTTTCACACTTTTCTAGGATTTTATAAATTAGCTAAGCTTAACAAACATAATTTCAATTATAATTTATCTTAATCTTGCCTTATTTGGAGTGTTGTAAAGTGTTGTAACACACTTTCAAATTAATCTAGACTTGTCATTAATAATAGGGCTTTCTTATGCTTTAATTTGCCCCTTTTTGTATCCACAAGCCTTATTTAGGTGTATTTTTTAGGATAATCCCGACAAAAGGCATTTCAAATATCAAAATCCCGAAAACCTGCCTCAAATTCCTAAGGTTGGACTCATCCGCCATTTTGGGCGAATGAGTCCCCTTAGGTGGGAATCATTCACCATTATAGGCAAATGAGTCCCCTTAGGTGAGACCGATTCACCCAAGGTGGCGAATGAGTCCCCTTTAACTCAAAAATCAAATTTAATTTAAATCTTTGGTGGGATTTTATTCTCCAAGATCCAATATCGACTTGTAGTGTTGTAATTTCAGGAATTCTTACATAGTTGAGTATAAATACAAGGTTCTTTTTCTCATTTTAATCCTAACACCCCAAGCATTGAAGTACTCATCCTTATAGAAAATTGAGGTCACAAGAGAATTTGAGCAAGAGCATTCAAGGCATTCAAGGGAAAATTATCAAGTATTCAAGAGAATTCTTCAAGCATCAATCATCATATCAAAGATCACATTCTTCATGTATTTCATTGTGCTCACAATTGTGATGTAGAGTTCATGATCCAAGCAAGCTTTGCATTCAAGATATATCAATATCAAGCAATAGTCAAGAACCGCATCCATTGCAACCATTTCAAGCATAATTGCAACACTTTATTGCTAGGGTTTGGTGAGTTGCAGCATCATCTTTTGTTCATTCATCATTCTCCCTTCACATTTTCTTTCATTTTAAGGTTTAATTACCAACAAGGGGTTTGACCAAGGCAAACCCATATTCTGTAACCACACAACTATTTTCCCCTCTCTTTGTAGGTCTAGGTTGCATATTTATCGAAGAGAAAGATTGGAAAAGTTCTCAAAGAAAGTCAAAGTTTTCAAAGTTGTGAACAAGCCTTGGAGAAGCTTAGAGAAGGTCTACAGGTTGAATTTTGCAGTTTCGGACCTGGATATGAATCAAGAACATAAAATCAAACTAAGAGCTACAAGATCCAACTTTGAATTTCTAGAAATCCAGAAGTGGATTGATTCGCTACTCTTGGCGGGGTGATACCACAATACTGGTTTACAATTTTTGGGCAAACTAGATATTGAACTGATTTTTTTCAATTAAATCTTCACTTTCGAGCTCCTATAGCAGCTAAAACATGAGGAATTTGAAGATGATGCAACCTAGTGATTTGTGACGTTTTGTCTATAGATTCTAAATATATTTTTTTCAAATTTTTTGGAATTAGATTGCACTTCTTTTTCCATCTCCTTCGAAAACTAGTTTTTTTCAGCAAACAAAATTTTTAAGGAGTGACTCTCATTGTATACAACATAAATTTTTTTCCATGAAGGATAAAATTCTAATTCTTTCGAATTTAGATTTGTAACTCCGATATCTAGCCCTTTCATTTGATTTCATACTTTTTTATTGAATATTTTTTCCTTAATCAAGTTTCGAAGTTAAACCAATTACAATTCAGACATAGTGGACCGTATACAACATAAAATTTTTTGTATGTATCAAAATTCATTTTTTTTCAATGGATCAAGGACATCAATACCTAGCCTAAACATATTTTTCAATTTTTTTTTTGATAATCTGCTATTTTTCCATATGTGTAGAACAAAGAGCTTGATTTTTGGTGAAAACCCTATGTTTTAATAAACTAAAATAAAAAATACATAAGAAAACCATAACAGATTAAAATTATATTTGTTGGATAGCTGGTTTTGAGGACTACCATATTCCAGTTAGGTCTCTGAAATATCCTCCATTTTCATCTTCAACTCGAGCTTCGAAGGGAAAAAAATATGGAGTTTTGTTGTGTCAGAGGGTGGGAAGGTGGGAAAAGGGGGGTTTGGCGAATCCCCTTTCCACAATGGGAAAATGTGGGTTCCCACATTTAAGGGGTTCGCTCGAACCCCCCAAAACGATTTTTTTTTAATGGGGTCATTTTTTGGATGTTTTCCTTCCTCACTCCAATTGTAAACCACTTTTATGGATTCACTCGGTGAATGAGCCCCACTGTACACCTGTCTGTTAGATTTTTGTAGATCTGAGTACCCATTTGTTTGAAACCTGTTCCGACACAATTTTCTTGAAACTGGACTAATTTGCGTAACTTGGTGTATGAGTCCCAGTTGGCTCCAATAGTGTATTTTTCAAGATTCCAGATCTTCATTTTTGCTTCTCTAGTTTCCCAGGTGCACATTTCCAATTTTAGAGAGCTTTCTATTGCATTCTACTTGCATTTCTAGGTCATCTTGCATACTACATTGTGTTTCCAAACATTTTCTTTTCCAAGTTTACACTTGGTGGTGAACCCCTCGTTTGTTATCTTTCAACCCCCTTAGAGCAGTCCCTTTGTTAGATTTCAATCTCATTTGGATTGAAATATCAACGGTTTGTTCTTGAGTGAATCGTGCCTTAGAAAAGTGGACCTCTCTCCTTTTATGTCTAAAACCCTAGAAGCCTTAGAGAAAGGATCAACCCCATTTTACAATGGTTCATTTTGGTGAACCTGCATTTAGAGCATCATAATTCTGACTTGGAGTGCATTTACATCCTACATTTAGCTTGCATTAACATTGCATTAGGTTTTGCATTGGTTAATTTGCATTCTAGGGTTTCAATTTTTGCATTAGTGAAAAGCTCATTTAGCTTACATTATTGCACTTAATTTCATTGAAATTCAATAAAATTTTGCATTTGCATTAGAAAACATAAAAATCATAAAATTCAATTTAAAAATTCCATTTTTTTTCAAAAAAGTCAATACGTGGACTCATTCGCCACCTTGGGCGAATCAGTCCCTTTGCATGTTTTGCATTGCATTTTTTGTCTTTTAAAGTTCATTTTCTGAGTTTCTGTTTGCTGCTTCTACATTTCAATTTTACTTTCTAAAATTTCAATTATAGACATTTCATTCTTATTAGTTTACATTGAATGTACACTCACCCCGCATTTAGTAGCTTTGGCATGAGTGTTTGGTGTCCTATTACTACTACCATAGTGAGAAGAATTTTGAGACTCATGTCATCCCACGATAGCACAATCATTGTGGATCTTGGGTTATCTAGAGCTTCCACTTCTAGTATTGACACTAGTACACTAGGCATGGATAACACCCTTATTAACTCTTTGCCTTCAAGTAGCATGCAAGTTGAACCAAAGAATGATAGAATTCTTCAAGAAAATATAATCCACATTCATGAGGACCTAGTGAACTTACAACATCAAATTAGACTTGAAAACATTTCAACTACAACAATTGCTACAATTAAAAACATACACCGCATGCTTGAAAGTGAAGATGGCCTTGACCTTGTGAAGAATATAGTGCAAATCTTTGGCAATCATCTTCCCTCAACCACTAGTTTTCCTTTTCCCGTAAACAATGTTCTAAGCCAAGGAGGAACTCAAATTCCTCCTCCCATAACAATACCCTCAGTACCTACCTACACCCCTCCTCAAGTCAGAACAACGCAACAAGTTAGTAATGTGATTCTTTCCTTGGGTATTCTAGATAGCATCCCTAGTTCCTATGTGGCATCACATGCTATAGCTCCTACTACCTTACCACCTATAAGAATTCCATTCACTTGCCCCACAAACATATACACTCCATCACCACTTTCACTTCCATATCATAACACAAGCAATGAACCTCTCATACATCAAATTTTCCAAACAATGCCATCCCTTCAAAAGCAAGTTTCTACCATCAACCAAAATCAAAATGGCCCACCCACATATTATGTTAAAAGCAGTCCACTATCCTTGGATATATTACGAACACCGATACCACAAGGTGTAGAGGTGCCTAGCTTTGAGAAATATGGAGGGAAGGGATATCCTTCTAACCATGATAATGCCTACACTGCCCTATGTAGTGACTTTGTCCTTGATGATAAACTATTGGCAAAGCTCTTTCCTAGGAGCTTAAAAGACATTGCCTTGGAGTGGTTCTCTTCTTTACCGAATAACTCGATTCGTTCATATGATGAACTTGTTGAGGCATTTATAAACCATTTCCAAGTGCAAATGATTCCTAAGATGACCTTGGCCAACTTGATGAGATGCAAGCAAAAGGAGGATGCAAAGATAATTGACTTTATCTCTTGATATCAATCATTTTATTCCCAAGTCAATGTCAAGATCCGTGACCCACACGTTCAAAAGATGTTATAGAAAACTTGCAAAATAAAATCCAAGACAAGTTGACCATGATGAAATTCCCATCCTTCTTGCACTTGTGCACTACCCATCTTACCAAAATTCAGTTTGTAGTTGAGATACAAAGTCCACTTCTAGCCGAATTTAGAGATCCAAGCCTGTGCACCAATATAATTCCCAACCCTTTAGAAAAAAAAAAAATCCTGGTTCCTTCAATTCAACCCTCCTCAACAACCAGCTCAAAATGTCCATAACCAAGTTGTTGCTGTCAAAGCCATAATGCCCTTTACTATGGAGATCCAAAGAGAAAATTCACTCCCTTACCCGACACCCTTCATAATACCATGTCTCAACTTCTAAACTAACAAATGATTACTTTATCCCCCATCAAAACACTTTACCCTAATAAGCCTGTACCTCCGAACTTTAAAACAAATTCTTATTACCACTATCATCGACAAAATGGATGTGACACAAAACATTGCAAGTGTCTTAAACATCTTGTGCAAGACCTCATTGATTTCGACTATTTATCCATTGCGGATACTAGTGATCAAGGCAATAAGTTTGTTGTCCCTCTAAACCAAAACTTGTAAATTTTCACAAATCCCATGCCAAAACATAATATTTCATTTGTCAAAGCTAGCGACATGCGTAAGAATGAAGTGATGAATGTTGATATAGATGATGAAAACACTGATTGTGTTCCAACTAATTCTATCAAAGTCAATCCTATAGATGAAATGATAGGGGTGATAAATGTCATCCCTCGTAAGGGCCAAACTAAGAGTCCTCTTGAATTTGATTTCTCCTCTAAGGATATACTTAAATATTTTCCCAATGGTCCTCTTTACATAGCTGACTGTATCTATGATAGGTCCACTAATGGAATATTTATAGATCCCGCCTATGGAGAGAACATGATCACCGAGGAATTCCTACTCTTGCATGAGCTCTATCAAGATGACTATGACAAATCGAAAATATGGATCAAGACACACAATGGTTTTACGTGACCTACAATTGGATTGATCACCCTACCATTACAAATAGGACCAAAAACATTAGATGTTACATTCTCCATCATCCCACAATCATAACAATTTCGTGTGAAGCTCAGCCACCCATGGCTTCGCTCCATGAAAGTTGTCCGTTCGATTGTGCACAAATGCTTCAAGTTTCTCTTTGACAATGAGATATTCATTGTTCACCATAGTGGCTTTAACCCCTTGTCATCTAAAGGAAACTTTTCCCTAGATGCCTTTTGGCCCAAGCCCATGGAACCTATCAAGCCAAGAGAAGACTTCTTTTTCTTATCCTATCAAAAGTTCAAGGCAAAGAAGATAACCAAATTATCTCTTCGCAACATGTCCCCGTCCACCTCCGAGCCTACCATCATTGATGAAACCATGCTTGAACCTAAACAAGACCAACCTAAACCCAAAACCTTACCTACCTCTTGCAAGCAACCAAGAAACAATGAAACCAACCCCACAAAACCTCCAAGAATAAAACAAGTTTACAAATTCAAAGAGAAAGCAGTTGAACAATCTCTCATGGTTCCTTCCGTTCCTCCCCTTAGGGAAGAAAAGAAACCCGTGGTTGATCAACCCACTCTGATTCATCTTGAAAGAAAAACTAAAAGAAACAGAGGTGCTAGGGAGTGTAGACATAGGCGTCATGCCCTTGCTCACAAGTTACATGATGAATTAAAAGAGCATCAAGAACCAAACTTGATTGAAGCAATACATGATGATCTTCCTTCCCAACCATAGAAAGAAATTTCCATGCATCCTCCACAATAGGAGTTGAAACCTTCTATGGATATTATCCTTCAACCTCCTATTGTGATCAACTTAGATGATGATGACGAGGATGCCAAAATTGACAAAGAGGTGCATAATGAATTGAACACATTATTTTCCTCTTCCATGAACTTAAATAAAATTTTTTCTCTAAAGAATGTTGAGCCTGACGCTTCTCCTAGTTCACACTTGCTCTGGTCCCTCTGGCTAGTTGCCCACCTTTGATATACATAGAACACGATTGGGAGGCAGATGAATTCCTCGTAGGTTGACTCACATTTTCTTTACTAGTCTTTTACATTATTTATTTTTCATTTTCTTTTGTGTGATTGCATGTGCGTAATGTGATCCCCTATGACGTTTTATTTGCTCTCTCTTTGTGACATTCCTCTATCTGTACCTTCATTTTTCTCTATGTCGTGCATCTTTTTCGCTTTCATCTTTATCTTTTCTTGTGTTTTCCTTTTGGGGATGATGTAAGGCATCGAGAGATTCATGTCTCATTCATGTTGACCCAAAAGGCTTTCTTTTTTCTTTTCTTTTTTTCATTTCATCTTTACCTTTTCTTATGTTTGCCTTTTGGGGATGACGCAAGGTGTCGAGACACCCTATGTCTCTTCCATGTTGAACCAAAGGTTTTTTCTTTTTTTTTGCTCTCTTTGTGTCACTCTTCCAGTTCTATGTGTATTTGGGGGATGATGACAGTTCCAAGCTCCTTAAAAATATTACAAAAAAGAACATACTAACCCCAAATCCATAGATCCCTTATGTGTTTGATGTTTTCATTATGGGGGGCAACGCCCCTCTTTTCTCTTTTTCTCTCACATGAAGCAACCTTATTTAGAAACATATGACTTGGCATAGGGGCTTTCCAAGTTGGCTCTCATGTATTCTTTCTTGTTTGTATTTTTTATTTTCTACTTTAAAGTAATTGCTCACAACAAGATGTTTAGCAATTCCTTTAAAGTGGGGGCATAAATTGGCATTATTTCTTTTGTATTTTTCCTTTTCATGGTTCTTAGTGCATCCTTCTTGCTTCATATGATGCATTTTTCGCTTCGTGGATGACATTGGGTATGATTTCCTTCATGAGCGTGATCTCTCTTAGCATATTACATTCCTCTTAGTGGCTTGATGCGATGCATTACATCCCATAAATTGTGAATCTTCTATTCTTTGATTGGTCCTCTCTTGGAGACATTAGACACAATGTTCCCCAAGTTAAAGACCTCACATGAACTAAGCAAGACTCCTTTTAACATTTCCTATTTTTGCATTTATTTTTATATGGAAACCTTGCATAACACAACTTGCATGCTTGTGGATCCATCATGTTTGTTCATGAGCTCTAAGCATACAAAGTTTTTCTTGTCTCATGAAGCTCGAAAATCAAGTCATTTTGTGTGGCACCTTATTAAATTTATCAGGAGGTATAACTTTGGTATGGTTGAGCGGGAAGACCAATCCAAGGCATGAATTTACCCATAACCACTTGCATGTGTGTGTGAGTACATAACAACCATGAGTGTATGTTTCTCACCTTTTTGGACTTCTCACCCGACGGACAACCATGAGTTCCGTCACCTCAGAGTGAGTATGCATTTCTTTTTTTGGACAAACAACCTAGATCTGATCCACATCGCGATGGACAAATGGTCAAAGCTTGATCCGACTTTATCCTCTATATATGTTTCATCTTTGGCAGTGTATGATTGGCCTTGTCACTGTTCTTTACATCATTTTCATGTGTGTTCCTTTGTGCTTTTGTTGGTTTTCCATGGGATGTTGATCTTGGGGGCTTGATCATTGATCGTTGTTGTCTCATCTTGCTAGCATTGGTACATTAGAACCCATCTTGGTGTTTTTTTGTGTACTTTAGTGTGAGTTTGAAGTAGGTTCATCCTCTAACTAAAGTGGGGGCTAAATGTAGCATCGAAAATAGGGTCGTTAGGCTTTTTCATGCTCATTTGGGTCCTCCTTGCAGGTTTTGGCTTAAGGTAGCCTTGATTTAGTGTTGTAATGTGGGAAACACATTCAAATTAGGTCTTGGTCCCTTGTGAAAAAATGTATTTTAATGGTGCCTTGTAAAGGTGTTGTAACACACTTTCACACTTTTCTACGATTTTATTAATTGGCTAAGCTTAACACACATAATTTCAATTATAATTTATCTTAATATTGCCTTATTTGGAGTGTTGTAAAGTGTTGTAACACACTTTCATATTCCTCTAGGCTTGTCATTAATAATTGGGCTTTCATATGCTTTAATTGGTCCCTTTTTGCATCCACAAGCCTTATTTAGGTGTATTTTTTAGGATAATCCTGGCAAAAGGCATTTAAAACATCAAAATCTTGAAAACCCACCTCAAATTCTTAAGGTGGGACTCATTCACCATGTTGGGTGAATGAGTCCCCTTAGGTGGGATCCATTCACTCAAGGTGGCGAATGAGTCCCTTTTAACTAAAAAATCAAATTTAATTTAAATCTTTGGCGGGATTTTATTCTCCAAGATCCAATGTCGACTTGTAGTGTTGTAATTTTGAGAATTCTTGCATAATTGAGTATAAATACAAGGTTATTTTTCTCATTTTAATCCTAACAACCCCAAGCATTCAAGTACTCATCCTTATAAAAAATTGAGTTCACAAGAGAATTTGAGCAAGAGCATTCAAGACATTCAAGGGAAAATTATCAATTATTCAAGAGAATTCTTTAAGCATCAATCATCATGTCAAAGATCACATTCTTCATGTCTTTCATTGTGCTCATAATTGTGATGTAGAGTTCATGATCCAAACAAGATTTGCATTCAAGATCTATCAATATCAAGCAATAGTCAAGAATCACATCCATTGCAACCATTTCAAGCATAATTGCAACACTTTATTGCTAATGTTTGGTGAGTTGCAACATCATCTTTTGTTCATGTTCATCATTCTCCCTTTACATTTTCTTTCATTTCAAGGTTTAATTACCAACAAGGGGTTTGACCAAGGCAAACCCCTATTCTCTAACCTCACAACCATTTTTCTCTCTCTTTGCATGTAATTTGCAGGTCTAGGTTGCAGATTTATCAAAGAGAAAGATTGGAAAAGTTGTCATCAAGTTGTCAAAACAAGTCAAAATTGTCAAAGTTGTGAACAAGCCTTGGAGAAGCTTCTAAGAGAAGGTCTACAAATTGAATTTTGCAGTTTTAGACCCAGATCTGAATCAAGAATAAAAAAGTAGACTGAGAGCTACAGGATCCAAGTTTGAATTTCTAGAAATCCAGAAGTGAATTGATTCGCCACTCTTGGCGAATGACTCCCACTGTATCTACTTGTTAGGGATTTTTGCAGATTTGAGTACCCATTTGTCTGAAACATGTTCCGACACAGTTTTGCTGAAATTGGACTAATTCGCCCAACTTGGGGTATGAGTCCTAGTTGGCTCCAACAATGGATTTTTCAAGATTCTAGATCTCCATTCTGCCTTCTCCAGTTTCCCAAGTGCACATTTCTAGTTTTACAACTTTTTGTTGCATTCTACTTGCATTTCTAGGTCATCTTGCATACTACATTATGTTTTCAAACATTTTCTTTTCCTAGTTTACACTTGGTGATGAACCCCTCATTTCTTATCCATCAATCCCCTTAGAACATTCCCTTTGTCAGATTTCAATATCCTTTGCATTGAAATCTCAAGGGTTTGTTCTTGAGTGAACCGTGCCTTAGAAAAGTGGACCTCTCTCCTTTTTGGTCTAAAACCCTAGAAGCCTTAAAGAAAGGATCAACCCCATTTTTCTATGGTTCAATGACTTTGAAGCTCAAGAATGAAGCACATTCACATGACTTTGGATCATTTGAGAGCTTTCACCTTAGAGTTGGTACCATACGACTTGATAGATTTGGGGGAAGATATTTTGTCTCCTCATTTTTCAAATACAAGGGGATATGCAAACTTCGTTACTAGCCAATTAGATAATTCTAGAGACAATATTTCAGAGGATTGGATGAACAAATTATGATGAATAGCTCAAAACAATTCCTATAAAGAAAGCTAGCATAACAGACAATAGTGCTACCTAAGGAGAAAATATCACAGCTTCTAAATCAAAGTTTAAGTTACATTTACGAGAACAAAATGATCCCTATCATAAAAAATGTAGCCATTAATGTTAAAGAAATATTTTTTTTTTTGAAAACTTTAAAAAAAGATACAAAAATCTCAAAAACCTAATAAATTTTCAAAACCTAATAAATTGAAATTAATTCCAAAAAAAAATCTCTTTTTACTTGTTCAAATAAATATTTTGCAAATTCTTCATATGATTTTCCTTATTCCTCTTCTCCAATTCTTGTATTCTTGTTCAAACAGAGAAAATACAATATTAGAGGCTATATTTGAGTTCATATTTATTGTATCCCCCATGTAGAGGAAGAAGCTCCAACTATTTTATGAAGATAAGCACTCATAATAAATTTGTCTTAAAAAGAAGAAAGTGAACATGTCCATGGCATAATGAAAATGTTTATTTCAAAATCTTGATACATACTTTCAAAGACAAAGCAAGTCCCATCGTTCTAGGCTTGTCGGCTATTCACGTCTTACTGTCAGTTTCTTAATTTAAAGATTTTCAAATTATTATATTGCAAAGCTGACGTGCTCATACGATGATAAATTCAGGCCTTATGTAAGATACTTTCTTGTATTACAATGCATGATACTTTCTAGGCTTATAGTAAGATAATTATATTTTTAATAAAGGTTTCAAGGTGATTTATTTTAATAATGATAATGGTTTTCACAATAAAATTGGTTAGTAAGAAAATATTTTAATATTATAACTTTTTATTCAATATACAAATTCATCAAGAAGTAATGATTTTTTTCTTTTGTTAAATTTTTAATAAAAATATTTTAGTCAATTAATCAAAATTTGTTTTATTTATTAATATATATTTTATAAATTTTAATTTTGTATTTTTTATTATTTATTTAGTTGCTGGTGTTTTTCCACGACACTGTCTTAGGCATAATCCTTCATTTTCACTGGCTTTTGATGTCATGATAAGAGGCCTGAGAAATAATGATCCATGGGATTTGTATCGTGTGCTTGATCGTCATTCAAATGAAATTGGTGCTCAATTTGTTGCAAAATTAAAGGCAAAATATCATGTAGTGTCATATTTGAGATCTCATCAAGCTAGACACGATAGGAATGGAGTAGTAGTTGCAAGGATTGTGCAACCAAGACTTAATTCATCTGATCTTGTAGAAAGACAAGGAGATAATGGAGTTGATATCAATGAGGAAGGCCGTGAAGGTTCTGCAAATGTTGGTTTTATGGAAGAATGAATTTCTTGCATTTTCATATAAAATTTTGCTATATAGTCTGTATATTCTCATGTTAAACTCATAACATATTGCCACATAATGCTATCGAATTTCTATAGCAAAATTTTGTTTTGCAAGGGAAAAATTAAGGTACAACCAACTTTTGTAATGTATATTTGACATTTAGTATGTAAGTAATTGCAAATTCTATCTTCTAAGATGCAAATCAAATGGTGGAAAGTCTTATTATAGATAAACTTTAGATCACAAAGCTATTTTTTGTAATCCTTGCCAGTACTATAATTCTGACCATATATGTAATTGTCTTTTGCTTTATAATAAATATAATATAGGCTTTAGCCTTTTACCCATAAAAAAATTATTTAAAATATTATTACCTAGATCAATTTAAATCTTATAACAAGTTTCATTTATATTAAAACTAATATATTTAATAAATATACAAATAATTGTCTAATATTTTGGCAGGATATATATTTAAATAGATTAATAGTTGTGATACAATTTATAGATTTATGTCTAATTATTTTATAATATATCATTAGTATTGACTTAAAAGTTGTTAATGTTCATGAATATTTATAATTGATTCAATTGTAGTTTTTAAGCTTAAAACACAACAAATCATGTGATGCCAATTTAATATACCAATAAAACACGACTCAATACACAACTCTTATAACTTAATGCACCCATTAATATTTTCAAACAACTCAACAAAAAATGCTATGTTATCTCATATTTGATAATGTGATCTAAAACCTTAATTATAAATTGATATAAAAATAAACAGCTGGATAAAATTTAGAAGTGATACAAAATAATACATAATTTTGGGAGATGTCAAATTAAGATGCTCAACTATGAGTCTTCCTCACTAAGTAATTATTACTTTTAAAAAATACCAATTTAATACTTGTTAATAGAGTTGATAATTTGTTGTTGCCCTCTATTTTATTGATTGCTTCCACTGCAACTATTGTTCATCATGGATAGTCTCTATTTTGGTTGCGTGTCAACATGATTATCTAATTTTAGAGTTTAATTTAATATTATAACAAATATTATTAAATAATAAATTAAAAAGAAAAAATAGTTTGGGTGAAGGGATATGTTTTAAATTTATATTTTAAAATTTAAATTATTTATTTAAATTTTTTTTTTTTTTGAGAATATGAATGTATATGAATTGTATATATTCATATTATTATAGAGAAAAAGTGCATATTTTTATTTATTTTTAATGTATGATTATAGTATTTAATTTGGTTTTTTTTGCATACTTATTGACCTTAAATTTATATGGACTATATTATTTTATGTTACATTACTTAGTTCACGCCAGTGATTTATTTATAACCTTTTGTTTAGGTAAAGGAATGAAATTGATTTTGTATTTACGAGGTTCATTTTCATTAATGTGATAACCTACCTCCAATTTGAATTTTCCTTAACTTTCCAATTAATAGGATGCTTAATATTTATTACATAATATTGATATTCTAATAAGCACTTGATTAAGACTACTTTGTTTAGAAATTTACTATTGAAATGTTTAGACATTGTTAATTCTATACAAAACAACACTAAGTGGAAACATATAAACTCATTTAGCTATAATTTGGAAAGTATTAGTTGAAATTAGTAATTGAGTGGGTTTCAATAGTTTTTTTTTGAAAAGAGGGTAAAAAATTATTAATAAAAGAATGTCACCAATACAAAGAAATCAGGGTCCAGACAGGCACCCAAAAAGAAAAGACACAAAACTAACATTCATTCATCCCAAAGACAAACCCACCTTAAGACCAGCCAACAACCACGATCAATCCACCATATCCTCCAAGAGAAGACTCTAAATCTTGGGCAAAATCCAGGGATAACTGCTCCCAACCCTCAATCCTCCAATTGCCAACCTAATCAGAAGCTCATCTGGCCAAGCAATTGGAAAACCTGTTCCACTCACGAGGAATGTGAGTGAAAGAAATAGAATCAAAAGAGGAACACAACCACAAAAACTACCTAATAGAGGCAAGTTGCCAATTAACTCCATCCATTTCTGCTCAAGAAACAAATTAAAACAATGACTAGAAATTTTGATTCATAGATGATCTTGCACTAGCCAAGTTCACAAGCTCTCTCAATAGCCCAAAGGACTGCCAAACCTTCCATATAGTTATTGGTTTGTTGCCCCTTATGAATAGAATAAAAGAAAATAACCTTACCAGAGTTATCTCTTCCAACACCACCAATCCCTACAGGTCCAAGATTACCTCTAGAAGAACCATTAGTGTTGATCTTTAAAAAATCCATCGAAGGAGGGGACCAACCCCCAACTCTTCGAACCTTCTTTTTGGCATGCCTACCTCTTTTGAAACAAAATGAATCAAAATCCAAACTACGAAGGCCCTATATATTCACAATCTCTTCATCTCTCCTCTCTAAAGGGAAAGACACTTCACATTTGGCTTCCACATTCTCCTGAATTATATTAACAACACTATGCCAAACCTATTGGATCAACAACTTACCGTGCACTAAAATATCCCACGATTCCTTTCAAGCCATATTTTCCAAAGGATGTAAGTAGGGCCAATAGTCCACATAATCTAGAGAAAAGAGGCCCATGTCAGGGGTCTCCTCAAACTATTCCAAAATTCAATTAGAGAGGAAGCATGAATGTAAGGATGTCCCCAAATTCCCCACCAAAAATGCCAAATAAGCATAGAAAAAGGGTAGTAGAAGAACAAGTGGGATGAATCTTCCTCACTACACCCACATAGAACACAAATACAAGGGGCCTGAAAGCCCTGCTTTCGAAGATTATCCCTCATCAAGCATCTGTTCCAAGCTAAATTCCACAAGAAGCAATTACGCTTAGGCCAAGAAAAAATATTCTAAACATATTTCCACCAAGAAACTTCCATTCCTCCATACTTTCAAGAAATCATCTCCTAATAGCCACTAGCCACTATAAAAAGCCCCTGACGATCAAGGCTCCAAGTGAAAATATCCCTCTCCTTGAGATAACTACACTCTCTACTTGCAAGAATATTTTTGAGCTCAAAACAGTCTTCCTCTAAACCACCAACATGCCACTCACAAGGGTCCTTCCATCTAGACACTTCCACCTACCCACAAACATAAGAATTTTTTAAGTCCACCACCTAGAACCAACCAACCTTTAGGAAATGATGAAAAAGATCTTGTAGATGAGGATACCTGACCATGATAGGAGAAAACCCATCCCAAGAATCAAACCAAAAAAGAGCCTTGACTCCCCTATTACAAATCTAAAACAAACCGTCCTCAATCAGCTTAGCACCTTTTTTGAGCATATCCTAGATCACAGATCCTTTCCCTAGGAGTTGATACTGAGGGACCTCCTCCTTTGAAACACCCTTAATATACTTGTGAGAAATAATCTTGGCCTAGACATGATCCTATTCAATACACCATCTCCAATATAACTTGGCAGATAAAGCCATACTAGAAAAATTGGATTGTCGCAATGCAAGGCCACCCAACTATTTTGGATGAAAAATAATATTGTATGAACACCAAACTCCTCTTAGAGGATGCCAAGCTGTTAGCTGATAAGAATTGCCTAGCTAGAGAGTCCAAATCCTTGTAAAACCCAAAGGAGCCACTTGAAACATACACCTATAATTAGGAAGAAGCAACACCCTACCCATAAAAGATGACCACCTATGAGTCTAGTGGCTCACTTTCGCCCACATTTTTTCTAAAATAATTTGCTAGTTGCCTCTAGGAGTGGTACCAGAAGAGATAGGAATACCAAGATAAGTCAAAGGCAATTGACCAATCTAAAATCTAAAAATGCGGGTAATTTATTGTTGATAAGCACATGTGTATTAAAGAAAAAAATGGGAAGATTTACCCTCATTGATCTATTGACTGAAAACAGTAAGGTAGATATCTAACACCTTATAAAAATTAGTAGCATCTCTAACCTTGGCCATGCCCATTAGAAAAATTTTATCTACAAATTGCAGGTGTGACTGAGGGGGAAGACCATTACCCCAATTCCAACCTTGGATTAAACCTTGATTAACATGGCTCTTAATAACTCTCCCCAAACCTTTAGCCAAAAGAATAAAAATATAAGGAGAATGTGGATTTCTTGTCAAAGGCCCCTAGAAGCACCAAATAAGGAGGATAGTTCCCGATTAAAAAAAATCAAAAAGGAAGTGGAAGTAACACAACTCATTACCCACTTAACCCACTCCTTATCAAAACCAAAAGCCATAAGCACTTTGTACAAAAAGGACCATTTAACTCTATCATAGGATTTTTCCATGTCAAGTTTGATGAACATAACATTTTATTTTGAAGCTTCCATGGAATGGATAGTCTCATAAAAAATGACCACAGCATCCAAGATTTTCCTATCCACCACAAAGCCCCCTTGTTCCTCAGAGTCTAGATTTCTTATCCATTGCTTCAGTCTTTCAACAATCAACTTAGAAAGAATCTTATAAACCACATTACAGAGGGCAATGGGCCAAAATATATTCAACTTATCAGCCCCATTACACTTGGGAGAGGGAAAGGAAAGTGGATTTCATAGCCCTTAGCATCTTTTTGTTCCTCTGTGATTCACACACTACCTCTAATAAATCTAATTTTATGATGTCCAATAATTCCTAAAAGAATTCAACAGGGAACCCATGAGAACCCAAGGCCTTCCCTTTCTTCATTTGAAAAATAACAGTCTCTAATTGCTCTAGCGAAATGTATCACAAGAGGTACTCGTTCATTTCCAAAGAAACCAAAGAAGGAATACAAGATAGGGCATGATTGTCTTCAACCCACACTTTCAGGGAATCCTCCCTAAACAAAGTGACAAAATATTGAGAAACTTCTCTAGAGATACCCCCCAAAGAAGGAAAATTCTCACCCCTGGAGTTCACAAGAAAAATGATGGAATTACCATGTCTCTTAGCCTTCATAAAGTTGAAGAAAAAGGTAGTGTTTCTATCCCTTTCCTGCAAGCACTCAACACATGCTTTTTGTTTCCAATAAATTTCCTCCCGTAATTCACACTCCTCCAAAAATCTCAAAGCCTTCGCCTCCTCCTTAAGAGAATCCTCAGAAGGGACAAAATCCCTAATCTCATGAGTAATAGCATCCAAACTATCTTGAGAAGCTACCTTAGCATGGAAGATGTTTCCAAAACATTGCTTATTCCATTTTTTGAGCTGATACTTCACATATTGTAGTTTATCAATAAAAGAAAACATTTTGGTACCAAAAGTAGGTCTACCACAATGCCACCATTAAGTAATATAATATTGGAACTTAGAGGGATCTCACAACCACATAAGTTGAAAATTGAAAGAGGGAGATCAAGCAACATGAGCCACAGAAGTAGAGAGCTTAATTGGCTAGTGATTAGAGCCTCTTTAGTCAAGAATCTCAGAGCTAATAGACCAGGGCCCACCGATCCAAAAATAGGAAACTAGGAACTTATCAAGCCTCTCAACAACATAGTCCATACCACATCTCCTATTGTTCCATGTATACTAGCCATTACTAGGTTTAATATCCACAAGATTTAAGAAAGAAACATTATCTTAGAGAAGAAAAGAAGAAGGTTATAACCTCAACACTCCTCCCCTCTTCTCATCCAAGTTCTAGTAATAGCATTAAAGTCACTAGCTAGAATCTAAGGATAAAGAGAGGAATTTTTTTGAATAAAATGAATATTAGACTAAAGGTGCACCTTGCGTGGCAAATCCATGGGATCATAAATATTTTCCACAAAAGAATAATTTCCGTAGTCTCTAAGCTTGAAGAAACCACATAAATAGAAAACTTACAGGTTATCCACCAAAGAGGACAAATATTCATTGGATTCCATAAGCATGATAAATCCCCAATATTAATCTAAACTCCAATACATTGACAATATCCATGCCTCCAAAGTTTAGGCACCAAACCACACATACTCTCAACTGAAATATTAGTTTCCTGAATGAATAACATATCGGGAGAATGAATTCACACTAAATCATGAGAAATTTTTTATCGAGGGCCATTGCTCAAGCCTCTTACATTTCATGGGAGAATAATCATTTCTAGGAGTTAGAAAAGTTGGTAGATCAAGAGTTTCAACAGATTCCGACTCCACCAATGTTTCCCCCATCATCTTAATTTTCTCCAAATCCTTCTTTCTCTCAACCTTAGAAGGTTTCTCATGAGATCCTTTCTTAGGATTTTTCTGAAGAATCCCTAAAGGAGGAGAAGCCTTGTTTCCCTTGTTCAAATTAGACACCATCTTTTCTAAAGGAATAGAGCTAACAACCTCAATATTTTGCATAGCTACAAGTGCCACATGAATAATATAATCCACAAGACTTAGATCTGTATCCATTTGAACAAGAGATAAGCCACCTTCCTATGTACTCAGAATATTGTCAAGAATATTACCCTCCTAAACTTCCCCAAAGACACCTTGAGCTAGAGCCATCATACTAGGATTCACCTCCTGCTGACTAAGGTCATTCATCACATCAAAGTGATTAAAATTTCCCCTCCCTCTTTTCCTTGGAAGTTATCTTAAGTCCACGATTCTGATTATGGGGATTAATAGGAATATAATCCTCTTTATCCACCACTTCATCTAGAATAGGAGCCTTGCCTTTGTCAAAATTAGAAGGATTCTGAGGGGGCTATGAAGGATGAGGCTCAAAAGAACGAAAACTAGGCCATGCTCATGGCACAAACGACATCGGAAAGGGACAGTCTCATAATCAAGATACTACATCGAAGAAAATGAACCCACATGAATTTCCAAAGAGTCTTGAAGAGGGTTACTCAAATCTATTTCAACACACATGCGAGCAAAGGTCATTACCTTCATATCCTGCATTTTTTGAGAAGGACCCACCGGTTTCCCTAGTAGCAGGGCTACGGAATGCAAAATGTCATTTTGCCAAAATTCAACTGGAAACCATGGAAAGCACACCCACACAAGAACATGATTTAGGATCTCCTATGAAGGGTTAAAACCTACGTGCCAAGGGTTGATGAAAAGACCAATTTGGTTATATGAAAATAAGGCCCTCCTTAAATTAATCTATTGTGATCTTCCATGCAATTAAAAATGACCATGAAGTAACTGTTGGCCAAAATGATCACCTCCATTTCACCCTCCAGACTCCAAGTCCGGCTGGCCCATGACTCTAAAAATGAAAGTGAGACTCATAAAGATTACAATATACCTGCAAAGAAAGATTCTCATAGTAGTATCACTAGCTAGAGATCCAAAGGCAACACAAACAATATCATACTCTCGAAATACATCACAATACACAATCGTAATACAATGAACTCATAACATATTGTTGCCTTCTAGGTCATGTCAAGCCAACATTATATCGATCATCAGACTTGAGACTTAATGATGAACGATCCACATTTACAATAATAAAATATACATAAAAATTATCTTTCAAGGGTGTTTCCCCTAAGCCCTCGTTGAGGCGTGTGGCTTCTAGATCCCTCACAAGGGTACCTCCACATCCCCCCATGCTTACGTATCAATAGTAACTTATGTAATTTCAAGGTTGGGACATATTTTCCAAACATCTATGAACCTCATATTCATTAGCACATTCTACCCTATAGTATTCTAAATTTGGGACATGATAAAAACCAAGACCCAATTGCAAGTTATCCTTAACAAAATTCTTGTTAAAATGGAACATTATTTCATAAAACGACATTATATATATCTTACTAATTCTCTTTCAATATTAAAAACATCAAAAATGGAATTGCAAGAGTAATGTTCAAGTCCAATAGGGAACTAAATACCTACCTTTTTCCTTTTTTGACATCTTTTATTTACTTCTGCAATTTGCCTACATACTTCAATTTGGATAAATTTATCCTTAGCATATTTGGTAAGCTTGTAAGGAATCCCATTGAAACCCACAACTCTGATATAAGAAAATCTCTGAAATTGTATTAAATGAATACCATGGTGTCAATTAACTACGTAGCTTCATAAGGGATCCTTGGGCCTCTGTCTCCCTCAATTTCTCTAACTATCCTCATGGTGAATTCATTATTCACAAAATTAAAATATTTATAACTCCTCTCTAACTAAAGCTTATCATAATAATAATAGTTAGATCTCAAGATCATGTACTTCAATAGGTCTCAAACCTGGCCATGGTCTTGTACTAGAAATAACATTAAAAAAATTAGGAAGACATGTAAAAGAACTTATTGAGTGAGATGTTAATAATCATTGAATGCATTTGATTACATAAGAGCTGAGCGAAATCCAAACACTGTTCGCCTTGAATAATTATTTGAATAAATAAATACATTCAATCCTCAAAATCGTGGGCTTTATCACTACCCTTCAACCTATGTAGAAGGAAAATTATGTCAAAATTTTCATCAACAAAGTGAGTTCTTTGTAGCTTCTTGGGAAATTGGGATTTGCATTTCTTAGGCATAGTGAACAATTCATGAGCAATGATATTCTTGTACTGCCCTTTCTTCTATTGGAAATAGTTGTAGGAAGAAGTGAAATTAAATTCCACATATGCTTCCCTCTCTGGTATTTTCAAACATGAAGCAAAAGTATCCCTATTGATCTTCACTACTAGCTTCAGTTGCCACTTGTTCTAATTTCTCTAGACCGGGATTATAATGACTAATACACTCCAACACCAAGTTAGTGCATTGTACCACTACCAAAAAGCTATAACTTGTAGTAGTCCACTTTCAATTACATGCTGAGTAATTCAGGGTTTGTCTTCCTTTCCAATTGTCTCCCAAAAATCATCTAGGTTTATATGCCCTAGCTTCATATCACTAATTTCAAGCATAGTACTTGATAAACCCGATAAATGCTCATAACCTAGATATTTGAACTTCATGGCTAATAAAATCCCAACATAATTCATACCCACAAATGATTAAATTTACTTACAAAAGCAACTCAAACAATATACAGTTTTGTCGACCATGTTAGAGTTCTTATGAGCTATTCTTTAATAAATTGTGGTTTAATATAGTAGAAACACTATATACCTCTAAATTATGCTCCGACACTACAAAAATTACTATCTGTGCTTCTTTGTAATTTTTCCCCCTTCACTCCTGAAATTTGTCTCCTAATATTAACATAAATGAGATCTTGAAGTATCATAACTCCTATAAAGACACCCACAATAAATGCCTCAAATATGGTAGATAGCCATTAATGGTTGCTTAATAATTGGTACACGTGAGCTTTCGTATCTAACGTGCTTCATTCAGACAATTTTGAAATTTTGAAAAAGAACGACTATAGAATATTTTTCTGGGAATTGTTTGGTTTCGACAACCTCGTCAGAGGCCAATAGAGGTTTCAAAACCTTTCTCATAACATTCTCAAAAGTTCAACTTTACCCATGTGAAGTATTTTAGTAATCTTCATGGTTTTGAAAACCTTGTCAGAGGTTGACAAATATTTCAAAACCTTTGTAATGCCTATTTTTATTTGCTTATACTTTTAACGCCACTCTTTGAATTGAAATGAGTCTAAAATTGAATTTTATCAAAGAAATATATAGTTTCGATAACCTTGTCAGAGTTTGATGAAGTTTTTAAAAATTATGTAAATTTTTAAAACTTGAATAACTTGGCTAAAATTAGACTTCTCATTTTATGTTTGATTTGGTTGTGAGAACCATTTCGAGTGCCGACATGGTTGTGAAAAATCCTAAGTAACAAAATAACATAATTGGTCTTAAATGCAAAGGAGGCATGGTGAACTGAAGTTGTCACAACTAGGGAAAAACTTAACAAGGTTCCAAAAACCAAAGAGAAATACGACACTTTAAAACAAGATGTTTTGCACAAAAACCAAATTTTTAGGAGGTGAAAAAATCATGATAACATATTGTAATTTTTTAAGTTTTTTTTAAAAATTTTATAATTTGAAACTTTATTGCATGGATTTTTTATTATTTTGATAAATAAATTTTAAAATAAATTTTAGCATTTGTATGTACTAAAAAAACAACTAATTCAAATGAAAAAGTGAAAAACCTACCAATGGAGCATGAAGGAGCAAGAATGAATCACATGTGAAGATGAGAAGACCGTGGCTTCGATGGTGGAAAGGGTGAAAGACAGGCGAGGCAAGGAGGCGAGACTGAGGCAATCCAAGGTCAAGGACGTTGGGCCAAAAATGTTGAAGTGGAAATCTTCCCAGAGGAGATCAGAAACTGGGCTACTTGCAAAAATTGGAAGAAGGTAGGAGGCTGGGAAGATGTGGGGGAGAGTAGCAGAGGTCCAACATGAAGAAATTGGCAAAGGGATTATGGGTTCGTCCTTCAGAATTGGAGGCATCGAAATGGGTTTGGAAACCAAAGAATGTAGAGGTAGGGAAATTTCAAAAGGGGAGGTTGAAACCATAATTGGCGAAGGAATCAAGGGGCAGGGAGAAATAGGAAAGGAAATATGGAAAAAGGCCCTAGAATTCATGAAATCCTTCAAACCCTGAAGTTACCCAAGGTGAATCCGAGAGGAATAGGGAAGAATCTGGGAATAGGCTTAGGAAACAGTGGTGATTAGTAATGATAAGCTTGAAAGGGAAAGAGAGTGGCTTGACCACTTAGGGTTGATAGCCAAATGGCTAGGGAAGACTTCAAATGGGATTTTTTTGTACGTTAGTGGCAAGACAAATGGGGTACAAATTTACAATTGAAAAGATTGGCCAATGGCTCTTTTGTGGTAGTTTTCCCTTTAGAAGAGAAGGAAAAAAATTGAATTTGGAATTTGGCTTTTGGATGGGTTTGGATTCTACATCCAAGGTTGGATGGCCGGATTTAATCCATTGTTGCAGAAAATGGAGGTAATTCAAGAATGGTGGAAATTGCTTGGACTGCCATTTTAGTTTTGGTCTCTAAGTATTTTGGAGAATATTGGGAACAATTTGGGTACTGATTTGTGTGCAGAGGAAAGACTGAAGTCAGATGACATAAGCTCATCTATAAGGTTGTGTGTGGAAAATAAACTCGAACAAGAGAAGTGGAATGAAATTTAATTGGTGACAAAGTGGGGGATTTTGGTACAAAATATTATCCTAGATCCGGTTCCTAGATCGAAGCTCATTAAGTCCTTGGGAAGACATGAGAATCAAAAGAACTTCTCAAATGAGGAGTTCTTGATTGTCCGAAGACACCTTAGAACTCAAATCACTCTTCAAATCCATCATAGGAGGAAGCCTCAGGAGTTAAGGCCACAAATGACAGATTGGGGTTGTTCCCACCTCTAGTTGCAAGAATGGAGGAAGTGGGCACAAGAAATGGAGATCAAGAGGATGAAATGAAGGAAAAAGTGGCAGAGGATATTGATTTGCTTGGAAATAAATGCAAGCAAGAGGATCTAGAGTCATTGATAGAGGTAGGGAATGAGTTGGTAGAACCTTCCAAGGTTGCAAAAAGTGGATCTTTAAGGACTGGATGAATTTCACTGGTTTGGAGAATGATGAACTTTATTTTGAAGAGGGGAATGGAATGAAGTTGGGTAAGAAATGGAAAATCTTGACAATGGGACAAATGGAGTTAGAAAATTTGGGAATCTACTAGAAACATATGCAAAAAACCTCACCAGATTGTGGTGAAATTAAGAGGTAGGGCATGATTCCAAACTAGGAGAAACTCAAGTGGGATGGGGAGGCTAGTGGTCAGAAGAAGATGAATGAAATGTTGAAATTAGGGAAGAGGGAAGCTCTTCCTAAATAGCAATGAAGATCTTAACTTGAAATGTTAGGAGCCTAAATTCCCCTAACAAACGATGATTGATTAGGCATTAGTTAGAGAATCTGCAAGTAGATATAGGATTACTACAAGAAACTAAATTGGATGAACATGATAGGGGAAGGCTAGAAAGCAAACTAAAATTTTCGTGAATTTCTAGGGTTGATGCGGAAGGTGCTTCAGGTGGCCTAGTTTTTTTCTAGAAGCATCAATTGGTGTTGGTAGAGGAAGTCAATAGCAGTAGACATTGGATCACTTGTCAGGTAAGAAGTCTCATATAAAATTTATGTTTTTTACTCATTAATGTTTATGGGCCTAGTTATTGCATTCAAAAAAGGCTTGTGTGGCAAGAATTATACTTGGTGATAAATAACCCTGCGCAAGACTTCTATGTGTTGGGGGGATTTCAATGCTATTTTGAGATTTGAGGATAAAAGGGAGGTGTGAGAAGAGTGTTGCAATCTCAGGCTGATTTTAAGAACTTTGTAGTGCAAAACATGCTAAGAAAAACTCAAATGGGGAACACAAATTTCACTTAGACTAATAATAGGAAGGGGTTTAGCAGTATAGTAGAAAATATCGATAGATTTTTCTTCAAGGGGGACCTAGGTAAGTTTCCCTTCATTTTGGAAAGAAATCATTCCTGGGGCCGGATTAGATTATTTTCTAGTACTATTGTAGATAATCAGAGATAAAAGACCAGTAAGATGCCCATTTAAGTTCGAAACAATGTAGTTTAGGGATTTGAATCTAGGGGATCTTATAAAATAGTGGTGTTCAGGATGTAATCCTGGTGGTTCAAAAATGCTTAATATGGTGACAAAATTAAAACCAGCTCTACAAAATTTAAAACAATGGAACAAAGAATGTTTTAAGAATATTTTTGGGAAAGAAGGCAGATAAAAGAAGCATTGAAAGAGGTAGAAGAGAAGGTAATAGCGAATGGTATGGAGATAAATTTCTTCGAGGAGGAGCAATCTTTGATAGGTAGATTGAATGAGGTTTTGGCCAAGGAAGAAATCTTCTGGAGACAAAAATCTAGGAAATTGTGGTTGAAGGCTCATGATCGGAACACAAAATACTTTCAAAATTCTACAAAGGTGCAAAGGGAATTAAATATATTCTTGAGTATTAGAGGGTTGGATGGGAGAATGGTGGAAGAACCAGTCAAAATAAGGAAGATCGGAATGGAATATTTTCAAGATTAATTGAATGATATTGAGGGTTCCAACTTGGGGGAACATAATGAAATCTTAAGAAATATACCAAGGATAGTGAATGATGCGTAAAATGAATAGTTATTTGCCAAATTCACTGAACAAAAGATTAAGATTTCTTTGTTTCAACTACATTCGAAGAAGGCACCGGGGTGAGATGGCTTCCTGATAGCATTCTTTCAAAAATTTTGGGACATCGTGGGTCATGAGATCACAAATAAAATTGAAGACTCAAGAGAGTCGAGCCCTGTGCTAAAATAAGTTAATATCACCTCTATTACACTCATCCCCAGAAAAGAGAAACCTGAGTCAATGGAGGAATTTCAATTTTTTTCCTTATGTAACACAATATACAAAATACTGGTGAAGGCTGTGGCAAATAGGTTGAAGTACATATTTCCATCCATCATATTGAAGGATGAAACTTGGTTTATGCCAAGGAGGTTGATCCTAGACGGTGTGATAATAACACAGAAGGCAATTCACTCCATTCAAAAATTGAAGAAACTAGCGATGCTATTGAAACTCGACATAAGGAAGGCCTATGATAAGGTGAACTGGTGCTTCTTATTCAAAACTTTGGAATCTTTTGGCTTTCAAAAGAATTGGTTGGATTGGGTCTTTGGGTGGATTGCATGTCCAAGATATTCAATACTGGTGAATGAATCCCTAGAAGGATTTTTCAGTGCCTCTAGGGGGTTGAGGCAAGGAGATCCACTTTCCCTTATTCTATTCATAATCATGGCCAAGGATTTGGGGAGAGAAATAGATACTTCTTGAAGGAGTGGGTTGGTATGCAACTTGCAAGTCACAAGTAATCAAAATGTTGTCACCCATCAACAATTTTCAGATGATCCATTGCTGTTTGGAACAACAATAGAAAGGGAGGCTAATCAGATAAAAGGCATATTAGATAAGTATTCTTTGGCTTCAGGGAAAGAGATTAGCATCATGAAGTTAGAATTATTCTTCATGAATACTGACATAGCAAGAGAGGTACAAATTAGGTGAGGATTTTAAGATTTTAAAAAGGAAAACTACCATGCAAATACATCGACCTTCCATTGGATATTTTAAAGGAGTTCAAAAAGGTAATTTGTGGGGAGCTCTAATAGAAAAGGTGAAGGATAAAATGGAATCATGGAAAAGCAGATGGGTGTCTTGGGCAGGGAGACTGACAATGTTAAAATCAGTCATAGCGGCCTTACCAACCTATATGATGTCTTGTCTCTTGTTATTTGCTGGGGCCAACAAAGTGCTTAGAAAAGAAGATGAAGTACTTTTTTTGGAAAGGCAATTCAGAGAAATATATATTTCCATTGATAAAATAAAGGAAAGTGTGTGAGAAGAAAGAAGTTGACGGGCGGGTAAGTGCAGCAAGACGGTTCCCAAAAAGGGGACTTAAGTGGACAACTTTTTTATGAAATAAGGAAATACTGACCTTGGATGTGAAATTGAGGATACTTAGACTCAAAATTTTGAGATGGAATAAAAAGAAGGATTCAAGTGCTCCGAGTCTACTTTCTAGACTACTAATTTATTTTGAAAATGATTGAGATTAAGGGGTTCAAATGAGGGACATGCACAAATTGGTGTCGTTTTTGTTAGAAAAACATAACATAGCAGCTCTTGTACGACCCTTGTACGGTGACCTTTTTTTTAGTATTTTTAAAATCGCAATGGTCAGAAGTTAGCTAATAGTATGTAGTTGATGCATGATTTTTCTGATAATTTTTTAATGAATATTTGGCTTTTTACTAATTTGCGAAGTGGACATATCCTGAAAATAGAATTTTGGCCGTGCTACCCCTACAAATTTTGGAAACTAATTGATTTGTTGTTTTTTTAATTTTTTTGTTTTGTAGAATGGAGTCTGGTTTCTAAAAATGTAATTTATTTGAAAAATTGATGAACAGTTAATATATAATGAAAAAAATACCAAACACTACTTTTTGGCAAAAAAAAGACATACAGATAAAATAAATTATGGATGAAAGACTTAACATTTTCAGAAGGTGAAAAAAATTACATCGTTGGATAGCTAAGAGATAACCCAACATTACCCATGTGCTCGGTTTTTTTGATATTGAACCACGTACAATCCTGATGGTGAGCACGAACTCGATTATGAGAAATATGGTGGATTTTTTAAAAACACGTCTCTGGTCATTGGGAATGCCCTCCAAGCCTTTGGGTTGGAACTCCAAGGCAATACCAAGCTTAAATTTTGGTAATTCCCAAAGAAAGATATAACGAGAGCGCGTTATTACGCGCTCGCATTATATCTCACTTTTGACATGGTTTTTGCTTATGTGGGGAACATGTCTACTATCACATAACGCGAGTGCGTTATAATGCGCTCACGTTATGTCTTACTTTATGTTAAATGCTAATATATTAATGTATGCTGATATATTTTTATGTACATGTATGTATGTATGCTTGTATGGATGTAAGATTATATGTACAAATGTATTATGCTTGTATGTATGCATTTATGTATGTCTTTAGACAAAGGGAGAATTTAGAGAGAGTCTAGAGAGATGGAGAGGGGGTCGAAGTGAGAGTTTAAGAGAGAGGGAGTGGGAGAGAAGGGGTTGGATTGAGGGGGACTTAGCTAGGTAGGGTGGGAGGGATAGAGGGAGGGAGAGAGAGAGGGGGGGGGTAGAGAGAGAGAGAGGGGGTGGGAGAGAGAATTGAGGGAGAGGGAGAGAGAGAGACAAAGAGAAAGAGAGGGTTATGTAGGTAGGTTGCGAAAGCGAGAGACTTGAGATTGTGAGAGGGAGAGACTTGAGAGCGTGAGTGGGGTGAGAGGGAGAGACTTGAGAACGTGAGGGGGGTGAGAGGGAGAGACTTGAGAGCGTGAGGGGGGTGAGAGGGAGAGACTTGAGAGCAAGAGGGGGGTGAGAGGGAGAGACTTGAGAACGTGAGGGGGGTGAGAGGGAGAGACTTGAGAGCGTGAGGGGGGTGAGAGGGAGAGACTTGATAGATAGGTAGTGAGAGGGAGTGTGAGAGAGAGGGAGTGAGAGAGGGAGGTAGGGATTGATTGAACGAGAGGTACGTAGAAAGAGGGAGATGGTAGCTAGAGACAATTAGAGAGGGTGGGAGGGAGGGAAGGAGGGAGAGGTGAGATGTATAGATAGAGAGAAAGTGATAGGGGTTGAGGTTATAGGGTTGAGGGATTAGGATGGAGGACCTATAGGGTTGATGGTTTCTAGGGTATTAGGGTTTAAGGTTCGAGGGTTGATGGAATAGGTTTGATGGTAGAGGGTATTTGGTTGAGGGTATAGGGTAGAAGGTTTAAGGTTTAAGCATTTAGGGTTGAAGGGTTTGGGGTTAAGGGTTTAGGGTTAAGGGTTTACTTGGTTGAGGGTAGAGGGTTTAGGGTATACGTTTGAGGGTATATGGTTGAAGGATTAGGTTCAGGGTCCAATGTAAGGGGTAGAGGGT
>CM021102.1:401054233-401069035 GCA_007115665.2 Sequoiadendron giganteum | reverse complement strand
GATTAGGGTTTAAGGGTTGAGGGTTGAGGGATTAAGAGGGTATAGCGATTGAGGGATTAGGGTTTAAGGGTTGAGGGTTGAGGGATTAAGAGGGATTAGGGGTTGAGGGATTAGGGTTTAAGGGTTGAGAAATTAGGGTTTAAGGGTCGGGGGATTAAGAGGGCATAGGGATTGAGGGATTAGGCTTAGGTTGAGGGATTGAGGCTGAGGGATTAAGAGGCATAGGGCTAGGATTAGGCTTAGGGGTTGAGGGATTGGAGGGAAGATTAAGAGGGTATAGGGTTGAGGGACTGGGTTTAAGGTTGATTAGGGTTTAAGGGTTGAGGGTTTAGGGTTGAGGGATTAAGAGGGTATAGGGGTTGAGGGATTAGGGTTTAAGGGTTGAGGGTTGAGGGATTAAGAGGGTATAGGGATTGAGGGATTAAGGTTTAAGGGTTGAGGCCCATAGTCTGCATATTCCCTTGGTTCTACGCGTGCTCCGACAAAAAATATCTTTTTGATGATGTTTTGAAGTGTGCAAGCATCTTTTTCACATTCCATCACCTTTTCCATGATCTTTTTACCACCTTTGCATGAAATAGCAGAGTTTCCATGTTGAAAGACATATAATATCAATTGAAGTTTGAATTCCATTGAAAACTGATATAGAATTGAAGTGTGGAAGGGAACAAGCTTTTGAACAAGTCAAATTGTTGTGGAGTTTGAAGAAAGAAGAAGCTAAGGCTACATAATTGGGTTGAACTCCTCCATTTGAAAGTCTGGTTTTTAAGGTATGTGAAGTCTTTACAAATTTTCTTTCATTCTATTATGGATTGCTTTCATTTTTGTTTGTTATTATAACCTTAGGTTGTCAATGCACATTTTAAATTATCAAATTATATACACAATTATTTACACTTGCCAATTACCATTTTACACTTGCTAATTACCATTTTACACTTGCCAATTACCATTTTACACTTGCCAATTACCATTTTACACTTGCTAATTACCATTTTACACTTGCCAATTATAGAAATTCAGAACCATTCACCAAAATTTATCCTTTAAGACAAATCCAAGCCTCTCCCATTCCTCTGAAGGGTCCAAACACCTTCCAATACCTATGCACAAACTGATGCAGTACAAAGGAAGAAATCAACACCTTTCTTGACACACTTATTCAACTATATTTCCCTTCACAAAACATTTGATTCGTATACTCAAATTAGCATTAAGAGTTCCCAATTCCTTAAGGACCTTCAAAACACCTTGAAAATATTGAAAATATTGAAAATAACTGATTACAATCAACTAGGTTCCTCAAAACATCAACCAATGATTATGTCATTCACAAGTTGTCTTAAATCTTCCATAATGGCACCATTGTTTACAAACACAAACTATAATTATTAAGGCACAACCAAACCATTATTTGCTTAATAAATATTTGTTTGAGTTAGTACAACAAAAATGAAACATTTCAGAAGTCTACCCTTACACACAAACTTAGTTCCTTTGTTCACTGTCTACATTACTAGTAGCCAAGCATCTACAAACTGTCACATGTATCTCCCAAACCATGCACACACTTCAAACTGTGATACTCATATTTTATGCAGAGTTAGAGGACCCAAAACCATTAAACATGCAAAATTTCCTTTAAGAGCCGTCTAAGAAGATTAAAAAGGCATAATGGACCAATCCCAACACTCCTCCAAGCTGGACAACAAACAAAAACATTATTTTCCAAATTTCACCCTTGGAATCTAGTTATTGTGCAAAACCAGTTTTGGGCCCTTAACTCCAAAACTTTCAAAAACACTAGGAAAATAAAAGAAAGATTGTAGCATCAATTTCAGAGTTGCAAGACATACCTTAACCCATCACATGACTCCTTTGGGACAACATTAATAAAGCTGACCTTTTTCACTATTTTAGGCCTCCAAGTAGGCCAATTTTACAAAGGAACTACCCTTAGATCTTCACACCAAACTTCCAAACCCAAAAATAGTGTTTAATTAGGTCTCAAAACAAGATAATTTCTAGGTCTTAGGATCTTACCCGCTCAACTAGGCTTGCAATATAAAAACCCCCATTTTTCAATGCAAAGAGGGAGGGTTTATAGAAAATCCTATACCCGGGCCTTCCCAGACCATTCCAAAGCATCAAACATCTTCAAAATACCCTGCACAAGGTCAAAATTTCATTACATAGACCACTCCTTCAACAATTGATGGGGAGTCTTATCTTTCAAGAGAAATCTTGCTCTTACCAAGACCTATTCTCTAGTCTTCCTAGGGTATTCCTCTCTACCCTACTCAGGTATCCCTCCTAAATCCCTCTCACCTCATAAGACTCTCCACCAATTTCAAATTCTTCACCATTGCTCTCAATTCACCACTAAGCTTCCTTGGGCTCCACATTGACCCAAAGTGTCCTAACCGCTCGAGGGGATAGGAAAGGGTATTCTCACTATCCCCTTGTTGATTTGACTCCTCACTAATCCATCTCATAGGATTCTTTCACCTTGTACCCATCGCTTTCTTGAAAAACCCAATTTGAGGCTTTGTAGCCTTTTGCCCAATTAAGCCTCCTAGAACCCGTTTTCTTGGCTTTTCTCAAAAACGGTCTTAACAACCCCCAAATATTTTTATAGATTATTTCTAGTGGTACCCTAGGTTTCAAGATTTACCAGGTGTTTAGTCCCTTTGGCATCCGTACATAGGACTGTCCTCATACCCCCTATTTTCAACGGTTTCTAGGGTTTTGGCTCCTTTTTCTAACTTTGAGGGCTTCAATGACCTCCTCAACTCTCCTCCTTGAAAAAAAATCTCTAGAATACATGTGACCACACTCTCTTACTCTTTATTGGCACAAACCTATCCATTTAGCAACTTTCTTTACTGCTGTCCTCTCCAAGCCACTAGCCAGAAAGCACTTGCACTCGCCTAGTTCTTGATGAATTCACCATCTCCCCTGCAAACGAAGACACCACACACCATATGTACACTATAAAAAAATTCACCTACTTGATTCCAAGTGGCCATGGTATCCTTGCCATGGGAATTCAAGTGAGGTTCATTATTTCCAAAAACTGGCCTGAACTGGCTATGAGACCAAATACTCTAAAAACTTGCAAAACATAAAGCAATTGAACTAAATGGCTAATCTAATGCTTCACACAGTAGTTAAGTGACAAAATTGAAAGACTCAGAGCATTAGACAGGTCCTTTCAATCCATTCTTGACTAGATGAAGGCATAAAAATAGAAATTCAATGAAATTTGCACTCTTCCAACTCACAAATTCCCCTTCCAAAACTCCAAATCGTACAATAGCTTTCCCACATGCTCAATTAGGGTTTTTCTGACCAAGCAAATTGTTCCAACACTTCTGAATAGGTATGTTTATGCTAGGCATGGTCCTCTTTTGCACCGAAACATGTGGAATCACTCTGAGCTATGTTCCACTGGATCAATCCCGTAAGGGTCCAAAGTACAAAATGGCTGCAAACTTCAACATGCTAGTACTCGGATATCATGACATTTAGAAAATTCTCATCTAATCCTATAGAAAGGTGTTGGGCCCCTATTGAAAAACCTCTCTCGATTTTGGCTATCTTGGAGTGGTTTTCTCATGGCGACGGATTTTCACTTGATGGAAAAGGTGTCAAATTCAAGCATTGCAAAGTTGCAAAGTGGTGCAACTTTCGCTTTGAAACTCGTGTGACCAAGCGAACTATTCCAGCACATCCAAATAGGTATTTTTATGCTAGGCATGGTCCTCTTTCACACCAAAACACATGGAATCGCTCCAAGCTATGTTCCACCGGATCGATCCCTTAAGGGTCCAAAGTGCAAAATGGCTGCAAACTTCAGCATGATAGTACTCGGATACCATGACACTTAAAAACTTCGCATCTGATCCTATAGAAAGACGTTGGGCCCCTCTAGAAAAACCTCTCTCGGTTTTGGCTATCTTGGAGTGGTTTTTTCATGGCGACAGATTTTCACTTGATGGAAAAGGTGTCAAATTCAAGCTGTGTAAAGTTGCAAAGTGGTGCAACTTTTGCTCTGCAACTCGTGTGACCAAGCGGACTGTTCCAACACTTTCAAATAGGTATGTTTATGCTAGACATGGTCCTCTTTCACACCGAAACAAGTGGAATCACTCTGAGCTATGTTCCACCGGATCGATCCCTTAAGGATCCAAAGTGCAAAATGGCTGCAAACTTTAGCATGATAGTACTTGGATACCATGACACTTAGAAAATTTTTGTCTGATTCTACAGAAATGCGTTGGGCCCCTCTAGAAAAATGTCTCTCGGTTTTGGCTATCTTGGAGTGGTTTTCTCATGGTGGCACATTTTCACTTGATGGAAAAGGTGTCAAATTCAAGCTGTGCAAAGTTGCAAAGTGGTGCAAATTTCGCTTTGCAACTCGTGTGACCAAGCAGACTGTTCCAACATGTCTGAATAGGTATGTTTACGCTAGGCATGGTCCTCTTTTGCATCGAAACATATGGAATCGCTCCGAGCTATGTTCCACCGTATCGATCCCTTAAGGGTCCAAAGTCCAAAATGGCTGCAAACTTCAGCATGTTATTACTTGGATACCGTGAGACTTAGAAACTTATCGTCTGATTATATAGAAAGGCATTGGATCCCTCTAGAAATTTTTTTCTCGATTTTGGCTATCTTGGATTGGTTTTCTCGTGGTGGCGGATTTTCACTGGATGGAAAACGTGTAAAATATAAGTTTTGCAAAGTTGCAAAGTGGTGCAACTTTTGCTCTGCAACTCATGTGACCAAGAGGATTGTTCCAACACATCCAAATAGGTATATTTACACTAGGCATGGTCCTCTTTCACACCGAAACATGTGGAATCACTCTGAGCTATGTTCCACCGGATCGATCCCTTAAGGGTCCAAAGTGCAAAATGGATGCAAACTTCAACATGCTATTAATTAGATGCCGTGATGCTTAGAAACTTGTCATCTGATTCTATAGGATTGTGTTGACCCTATCTTCAAAAACCTCTCTCAATTTTGGCTATCTTGGAATGGTTTTCTAGTGGTGGTGGATTTTCACTTGATGGAAAAAGCATCAAATACAAACAGTGCAAAGTTGTAGATTGGTGCAACTTTCATTCTGCAACTTGTGTGACCAAGCGGACTATTCCAAAATTTCCAAGTAGGTATGTTTACGCTAGGCATGGTCCTCTTTTTCATCGAAACATATGGAATCGCTCCGAGCTATGTTCCACCAGATCGATCCCTTAGGTTGGAGGAGTCTTAAGTTGCAAATTTGTAAGTTGCTTAAATCAACAAATTTGAAATGATATTGAATGGCCCACTTAGCACTCATTGCATCTAAGTGATTCTCATAGAGGTGAGGCACCAGGCCTTCCTGGGAGGTCACCCATTCCAGTATACTCCATCTCAAGCGCTTAACCACAAAGTTTTTTCCCCAAGAAGGCACAGTGGAAAAGGCAGAATCTAGTGTACTTTTGATGAGTGGAAAGGAATTCCTAAGAGATATGAAAGAGGAAGAAGGATTTGTCTATGCAATCATGTTGAAGCCAAAGGAGGAGGAGTCACTTAAGAGGGCAATCGGTCATCAAATTGACTTTGTACCAGGAGCAAAATTGCCGAACAAGGCTGCATACAAAATGACACCGGATTAGAACAAGGAGATAGCAAGGTAGGTTCAAGAACTTTTGGACCAAGGGTTGATAAGGAAAAGCATAAGCCCATGTGCTGTTCCAGTGGTGTTGGCACCTAAGAAGGGAGATAAGTGGAGAATGTGTATTGTTTCTAGGGCCATAAATAGGATAACCATTAGATATAAGTTTCCTATTCCTAGGATAGAAGACTTAATGGACTGTTTAGGGGGTGATAAGTACTACTCCAAGATTGATTTGAAAAGTGGATACTATCAGATTAGGATGAAAGAGGGAGATGAATGGAAGTCAACTTTTAAAACCATAGAGGGGTTATATGAATGGTTAGTAATGCCATTCGGGCTTACAAATGCACCTAGTACTTTTATGAGGGTGATGAATGAGGTCTTGAAGTACTTTATAGGAGTCTTTGTGGTAGTCTACTTAGATGATATCCACATATTTAGGAAAAAAAAAGAACATATGAAGCACCTAGAACTTGTGTTGAAGAAACTTCAAGAGGAGAAGCTCACCATAAATCTTGATAAATAGGGCACTTGGTAACTTGTTGAGGTGTCTAACTAAGGAGTATGGACAAGGATGGGAGCAAGTCATTTCATAGGTAGAATTTTCCTACAATGATAGCACAAACAGGTAAGAGCCCATTTGAAATTGTATATGGGTTACATCCAAGGGGTGTACTTGAGCTAAGAGACCTAAAAGGTTATGAAGGAATCAGTGGACATGCTGATGATTTTGCTCATTCAATGAGAGAGGTTCATGAGTAGGTAAAGAAGACATTAATGGAGGCTAATCAGAAGTTGATGGCTAAAAGAGATGAAGGGAAGATAGATCTACAATTTGAAATAGGTGATTTGGTGATGGTATACTTGAACAAGGAAAGACTACAGAAAGGCATACCAAGTAAGCTACAGATGAAAAGGATAGGGCCATGTAAAGTGTTGGCTAAGTATGGATCCAATGCATACAAGGTGGAGTTACCCAAGGAAATGTCCATTTCGCCTATCTTCAATGTGAAGGACTTTGTGAAGTATAAAGGACCATAAATGGATGAGGAACAATATAGTGCTGAGGTGAGTAAGGATGTGGATGAACTCAAGGTACCGGATCAGATCAGACCACAAGTGGACAAGCTTCTAGACTCAAGGGTGAAGAAGAAGACTAGGCACAAGACATACATGGAGCACCTAGTGAAGTGGAGACATTTACCAGAGTCAGAGGCTACTTGGATAGCAGAAAGTGACTTTAAGAAGCATGGAATTAGTGAGGACCTCTTGACACCATAGGTTCCTTAACTTCTTTGTTGCAGGGGGGAGAATGGTGCAAGAGCACCTTAAGGTCTTTTGGAGAGATCTTTGCAATTTTTGGCTTGCAGGTGGTTCCAGCCAACCACCAAGGGAATAAGGACTATGATGTAAAGTCCCAAGAGTGTTTTTGATGAGTGAATTGGAAATAGGTTTGTTAGGGGCTTGCGGTTTGGGTAAGTCTTGGACACTGTGAGCATTTTGAGCAATGTTGCCTTGGCTATTTGTCCTAAAAGTTGGAAAATGGCATTAATGATGCTCTAAGCCCGACCCAAGGGTGCTAGAACATGGGAGAAAGGTATATAAGGTCAGAAAAACCCTAATACCTAGGTTGGAGTATTTTTTTCACGAATTGAGATTTGGAGAGTACATTTTTTGTGATTGGAAGAGAGCAAGTTTTCATTGAATTTCTGTGTTTGAGCCTTCATCCAGTCAAGAATGGATTGAAAGGACTTATATGATGCTTTGAGTCTTCCATTTTTGTCACTTAATTACCTTGTGTAGCATTAGATTAGTCATGTAGACCAACTAGTTATCTTTTGCAAGTTTTTGGTGTTCTTGGTCTCATTGCCGGTTCAGGCCAGTTTTGTGAATAATGAGTCCCACTTGACTTCCCGTGGATTTCCTCTCATGGTCTCTTGGAATCAAGTTGGGGACTGTGTAAATAGTGTACATATAGGTTTTGGGGTCTTGTTTTGTAGGGAAGGTGATGAAATCATCAAGCACTAGGCGAGTGCAAGTGCATTTTGGCTAGTAGCTTGGAGAGGACAACAACAAGGAGAGTTGCTAAATGGATTGGTTTGTGCCAATAAAGAGTATGAGAGTGTAGGCACATGTATCTCAGTCATGTGTGTTCCAGGAGGAGAGTTGAGGAGGTCGTTGAAGCCCTCAAAGAAGGAAAAAGAGCCAAAAACCCTAGGAACCCTTTAAAATAGGGGGTTTGAGGACAATCATATGTATGGACACTTTTAGGACCTAAGGCCTAGTAAATATTGGAGCCTTGATGGTCAAAAGAAATAATCTACAAAAAAATTTGGGGGTTGTTAAGACTGTTTGTGAGAAAAGTCAAGAGAATGGGTTCTAGGATGCTAAATTGGGGCAGAAGGCTACAAGGCCTAAAATTCTGTTTTTCAAGAAAGCGATGGGTAAAAGGTGAAAGAATCCAATAAGATGGATCAGTGAGGAGAAAAATAAACAAAGGGAAAATTAGGATACCCTTCCCTAGCCTTGGAGTGGTTAGGACACTTTGGGTCAGTGTGGAGCCCAAGGAAGCTTAGTGGTGGATTGGGAGTGATGGAGAAGAATTTGAAATTGGTGGAGAGTGTTACGTGGTGAGAGGGGTTTAGGAGTGATCCCTGAGTAGGGTAGAGATGAATACCCTAGGAAGACTAGAGAATAGGTCTTGGGAAGAGCAAGAGTGCTCTTGAGGGATAGGACTCCCCATCACTTTAGCTCATGAATTGATAAGTAGGAGGTATTTTCTACAATGTGGGTATGTGTAGGGTCATCATGGAAAAAATAGGTCTTAAGTGGCAATGAAAATTCAAAAAATTAGAGTTGGACAACTTGACATAAAAATTTGAATAAGTTATCTATATTATTTAAAAAATATGTAAGAATAGAATCTGTGGAAAATTGAATGTAGTTTCTAAACTACTAGGTTAATTTTTGTAAAAAAAAAATCTATTTGGTGAAAATTTGAAATTTCAATGTAGTAGTACTAAAATTTCAGGGAAAAAATAAAAAGTAGGTGTCTGTCTGACCACCCTAACCATAATAAAATCATAATATTTTTTTTATAAAATTTTAGATATAAGTAGAGGACTCATGTTCGGATATGATACATATTTTTTTGTAATTTTTTTTGAAATAAATAATTAACTATGAATTTGTTATTACAACTTTTTAAAAATATTAAAACTCATATGTCTGACCACCTTAACTTGGTCAAAACTTAATGGAATTCATTTTTATTTTTTTAATCCTATAGTATGTGAAGCATAGAATGTGACACATGTTTTGGATTCAAAAAATGTGATACCGTTTGAAAGCTATAGATGTTTTTCTATCAGACTATCAATCAAGACTTTCATCGTAATTCTAATAAAAAATAAATAATTATTATTTATTAGATTCTAAAGAAAATATAATTTATACTGGTAGAAAGTTGAGAAGCTCCTTTACAAACCCTTTTCGTTTTATCAATTTTAGGTAAAATAAAAGTCGTCAGCCACATGGGCGAAGTGTGGAAAAACAAGGTAAGTTGTTAAACATGTTTTGTGTGTTGACTTTTAGGATTGGCAGGTCCAAACCAAATCCTAAGCCTAATACCAAGGCATTAAATTTTGTGTCAGAATATCAGATATCCGATTCAAATCGGATATCGGATTTGAATCCGATATCGGATTTGAATTCGATATATGATATCTTTTAGATTAGTTTTAAAACAATTTATACAATCTTTAATATATTATTTAAAAATGCAATTAAGTTTATAATTTAATATATATAATATCCAATAAAGTTTATAATGTAAAATGTAATATATTTAATATACAATTTATGGTAATCTCTTACCGAATTATGTATTTAATATATAATATATTATTAAATGTATAATATTTAAATATTATTTCAATATTTTAGTTAATCTATAAATATTTTAATATTATTTCAATATTTTAGTTAATCCATAAATATTTAAATATATATATATCTATATATATATATTACCAATTTATAAAATATTTAAATATTATCTCTTTACGTCTCGCTCTCTCCACCTCTATCTCTCTCAAGTCTCTCACTCAATCACTCCTCTCTCTCTCTCTCTCTCTCTCTCTCTCTCTCTCTCTCTCTCTCTCTCTCTCCCTCTCCCTCTCCCTCTGTGTCCCTCTCTCTCCCTCAACTCTAAACCCTCTCTCCCTCTCCCTCCCCCCCACTCTCCCTCTCACTCTCTCACTCTCCCCTCTCCTTCTCACTCCCCATCCTTCTATCTCTCCCCGGGGCCCCTCCTCACCCTCCCTTCTATGTACGACCGATCCGGAAGATGGAAGGAAGGAATGGAAGGAAGGAAGGAAGAAGGAAGGAAGGAAGGAAGGAATGGATGGATGGAAGGAAGGAAGGAAGGAAGGAAGGAATGGAAGGAAGGATCCTGATCCTGATCTGATTGATCGAGATTGATCAATTATGTTTCACCAGATTACACGAGAAATGAAGAACCTTGTGTGGAAGAAAGAGGTATTCCAAATTCAAGACCTTCAAGGATCCCTAAATGGTTAGTTGAAATTGATGATAACATTATAAACAATTTTGAACGCAAGAGGTCAACACAAACTATTCGGTTGTGGGCTAGAATACTTTTCAACCAATATTTTAGTGATAAGATATTGACCGAGCAATGCCAACTTTTTGTACAATTGCTAAAGATGCAAAAGATGAGACCTTTGCTAGCCAAATTGAAGATTCGTTTGAACAAGAGGACTGAAAAAAATTCTATTATTGTCAAGCCAAATGAAATGGCCCTAAGGGTGCTATCAGTCACCCGTGCGAGCTCCTCCTCAGACATCAACTGTTAAATAGACCATGTAAATAAATATTAGTACTTGATACTATATCTTATTAATATTCATTTAAAAAAAATGCAAGTTATGAAATTACAACTTAAATCTTACCTGTGTCACTATTCCAACATCTCCCTCTCTAGCAGGAGAGGACTCTGTAGGGTGCACTCCACACTCCTGCGACTGATCTATAATGTCTACATCATGGAGGTCATAATCAGAAGTGTCCAAGGGATGCTTAGCGGGCTATACAAGAGGACCCAAGCATATATGGCGGCACATAGTGCAAGCATGTGGCATGAAAATATGTGGACTTGAGGAGGATGATGCAGCAACACTCGAGCTTTCACCAACATAATCAAAATGTGGCTGAGCTACTGTAGAAGCATGCAAAACCAAATTACCACTCAAAGAGTGAATAGCTTGAATAGTCTATGTGGATGCATCCTCGATAATCTTTGGATGATATATTGGAGGTGGCGGAGGAAGGGGAGGAAGGGGAACATTTGGGCGCGAGACTACTCTAACTGCCCCTGGTCTATCCTGGGGCATACCTCCACCGACGCCCTCGAAGGGTTTAATGTCAAAGTAATTGACATGATGCCCTAACACAAACTCAACATATAATTTTTTAATAAAGTAAAACGGTATGTCAGAATTATTGTTCGGTGGTTTATCAAAAACCATACACCAACGATCCCAAAATTTAGCTACAATGTCCCTATGCATGCACCATTTTATGGGAAGTTTTGTTTTATTAACACAAACCGGTGCGGGGGTCAATGAATAAAGAGGCTATTTGGGTTTTGGTTATTTGGAGATCTTTCACATCATTGTAAGACAATCCACATCGATAATATTCCATCATGTCTTCTCGCAATGAATAAAAGGAATTATGTTGGGTGGAGAGGGTTTCTATATTTTTAATTATTTCCTTCAATGTATTTGTGATATATCTCAATCGAGGCATTATCTGATAAATTTCACAAATGCCCCTCAATTGCCCCAATTTTTCACCAATTAAGTCTTCAATTGGTGGCTATAGAGGTGGTGGAGCATTTGGCATTTGTGGATTTACATTCGCAGCCATAATACCTGATTAAAGTTAAAAACTAATTAAACTAATTGAAATTACACAATATAAATGAAATTATTGTAAAAAAACCCTAGTTTTTAATTAAAAAAAACAAAAACCATACTTTTTCACAAAAATCAATAAAAAACTCTTATTTTTGATAAAAATACATCAACAACACTAATTTTTAATCAAAATCCATTTCAAAACATTAAGTTTTAATAAAAAATCAATGTAAACTCTAGTTTTTTAAAAAAATCAATAGAAAATCGTATTTTTGATTTTTTTTTAATAAAACCTACTTAAACTTAACAAAATCATTTGAAAAATCGATTACAAGATTGAAAAAACCAAATACATACCTTTCAAATCGGATATCGGATCAGAACGGATATCGGATTTGGGTTTTTCCTTTTGCACCTGTGTCAACCTGTGAGAAATGAAATTAAAGAGTCGGCTGTTTTTTTATATACAGTTTCCTGATTTGAATCGGATATCCAATTTGTGGAAACTACCTTTGGTTTTTGGTTTGGGTAGAAGTACTAACACCCAAACCTAGAAAATTCAACTCGGCCATTTTCGCGTTTTTGAGCCGATTCAAAATGTGATTTTTTCTCATTGCCACTTTTTGGCCCATCATGATCCTGCACATACCCATGTGTCAGATTGTGATATTGCTATTAGGATTCCATTGAGTAGTCATTTGTAGTATTAGATATAGCTCTAGCTTCTACAGTATTGCACATGATTGCAGATAGTTTCAAAGATCTAGATAACATCAATAGTTCACATTACTCAAGAAGGATGAACATCTTAAAGACATTTGCGGAAATCAGGACAAGTAACCTTCTTGTAGAGTTAGGGTTGCAAATATTTGATCTACAACATGTTCCACCATTTCTTCAGTAGGATCAAGAACACACATAATGAAGGTGTGTTTGTAGCCATGAAAGATTATGGTTCGAACTATCCAGGAGATTGATGTTTTATCTCGACCAACCATATCTATACCATGGTTTGTTTGGAAACAAGGATGGGTTCTCTCTTCATCGGCATATACATTATTCCTCGATGTGTTTACACCAGTGTTACAAGACTAGAACTCGCCTCGGACTTGACAAGCCATTTTTTGACTTGGATTCAGGCTCGGAGCCCAGACTCAACAAATAGAAAAACCTAAGAAATTCAAAGATTTGTAAGGATTTAAAACTTGTTTCATGCACCCTTTAATAAATAAACCTTAAAGACATAATAGAATCATCAAATAGAAATTACTATGATCGCATACACAAACATACATCAATCACATAAGTATAAGCACAAATTTTAGCTAAAGGAAATGACACATTTAGATATATAAATATTGTGATATTGCTATCATGATTCAATCGTGTAGTTTTACAAGTCAAACTCATTGACCCATGATTCATCAGTAGTGGTTCACAAGAACCCCTCTCTCATGATAATGAATGGTTCATAAGGAGGAAGATAAATCTTCATACATTTCTTCTATCACAAATGAGATAAGTGCTTGGTTTCATAAAGGTCATGAGACAACCATTAATGGGGAGTGGATACATGAAGAATTGATGGAGAATGATAATGGCTTCAGACCTGCTATAAAGGATTTTTTTTTTGTTTCAATGATGCAAGAGGTTTTTGGTTTCACTACCAAAATGAGCCTACGAAGAATGCATGTGAAACTCCTTATGACCTTGAGGGTGTGCTTACTCCATCTCAAGGATCATGCATTGAGGATGACATAGATCAATGCTAGGGCTAACCAATTAATAATTATACACGTGAATAAGTCAAACATGTACATGTCAATAAGGGAACTACAAGTACTCATAAACATGTAAGCCTCAAAAAGTATACAGACGAATACATAGTATACACAAATTAAAACAAAGTATATGCACAAATACAAGGTATATGCATGAAAACATGTAAGCCACAAAGTATACACTTGAATGCACATAAGTCACAAAGTATAGATGTAAGTTGTAAAGTATACACTTGAATATACGTAACTCATAGCTATTGAACCATCAATTTAGAATGCAAATATGGACAGACATCGAAAAAAGATATTTGTATTAACCAAATAGCCATGTAGGCATACATAAATATATGTCAATATAAGTATGAAATATATGTATAAAATAGCCATATAGGCTTACGAGAATGCCATCTAGGCATAAAATGTCAAATATGTCCAATAAAAAATATGTACAAAACTGCTATGCAGGCATACAATAAAGGACTTTGGAATCAAAAGTCATTGCTCTCCATGCCCAGGAAATAAAATCTTTCCCTTTCCTTTTTGCTCGGATGGAAATAGGTCTGTCACTCATTTTTGCTGCACTCGTGGAGTGCTCCTACTAGTCCTCCTAGGGTTTAGTTCATGGTGAAGTTTTAACTGTTACAATAAGAAGTAAAGACATGAATATATAGAAATTACATTATAAAAAATGATATATTTGACAAAATAATCACTTACAACCATCTCACGATCTCTGTCCACGAGGGAAATATCCTCATGCCCATGCTCAGGCATGCTCAAGCCTTGTATAAACCATATAAATAGACAAAAATTACGTGAATCAATAATGGTTTGATTTCTCACTAACTAACATCTATAACAACAAATGTAAATTAAAATTTACTAATTTTCCTCATACCTCTTCTGTCAGAGCCATCGAGGATTGTATAGCAGATGTCACACCAATATCCATTGCCCTCATCACATTCATAGGTGTATCATCTCGCAAGAACTTAAAATAAAACAACAAATTATTCAACGTAATCAATGATGTGCATGTATAAACTACACAAATCTATTAAGTACTTGATTCATTAGTTAAAATATTTATTCTATTACCTGCGTGAAGGTTTGAGTAAATCCACCGCCACTGGGAAGTGTTCCATCAAAACCTCCAATATTAGTCTGTTCAACATCCAAAATTGCATATTAAATTACCATTCGTTATAATTGTTTACTAGTTACATACCCTAGCAATAGGTCTACTACAAAAATAGGTTGGTGGGGGGCCGGTGTATCCAGTCTCAACACTGTGACCCTGCAATTTTATTAAAATCATAAAACATTTTTAGTTAATCTTGCATTTCAAAATCAAAATTTAATAAATTAAATTCAATGAACACATGCACTAACTTTTACCTGACTATCAATG
>CM021102.1:400993393-401054133 GCA_007115665.2 Sequoiadendron giganteum | reverse complement strand
CTCCCTCTCTCCCTCTCCCTCTCCCTCTCTCCCTCTCCCTCTCCCTCCCCCTTTGGTCTATGTGTGTACAAATCGGATATCCGATTTGTGAAACTCCATTATGCAGAGGTTAAATCTTACTGTTGCAGAACATGTTTTACAAATCGGATATCCGATTCAAATCGGATATCGGATTTGTGGGCCATAGAAAAACCCCATGTGGGCCATTTTTGTGCATTCCAACGGACCCTGCATTCTATTTGCAGCACTTTGCAGGTGACAAACGCATGGTTTCAAATAGGAAGAGACAAAGATAAACTTTTTGGAGTTTCTTGTACTCAAATTTGTCATACATAATGATTTTTTAGCATCTTTTATTTGGTATAATGGGGAGCAACAGTCATCGGAAGCAAAAACGTAAGAGAAAGCTGACAAAAGAACAAATTGAAGGATATAGAGAAAGAGATAGAGAAGGTCATAGAAAGAAAAGACAAGGTATGTTAAATATTGGTGAACTTGAGCTCTATGGTCTTTCAAATGAAGAGGAAATTGAATATGTTCAAGGTGAAAATGTAGAACATGATATTGAAATTGGGAATGAAAATGTTCAAATTGATATTGAAAATTTTCAAGGTGAAAATGTTGGAATTGAAGATGTTGAACATTATATTGAAATTGGGAATGAAAATTTTGAAATTGATAATGAAAATGTTGGAATTGAAGATGTTGAACATGATATTGAAATTGGGAATGAAAATATTGAAATTGATAATGAAAATGTTGGAATTGAAGATGTTGAACATGATATTGAAATTGGGAATGAAATTGTTCAAATTGATATTGAAAATGTTCAAGGTGAAAATGTTGGAAATGAAGATGTTGAACATAATATTGAAGCAAGTGTAAATTATGTTTCACCAGATTACACGAGAAATGAAGAACCTTGTGTGGAAGAAAGAGGTATTCCAAATTCAAGACCTTCAAGGATCCCTAAATGGTTAGTTGAAATTGATGATAACATTATAAACAATTTTGAACGCAAGAGGTCAACACAAACTATTCGGTTGTGGGCTAGAATACTTTTCAACCAATATTTTAGTGATAAGATATTGACCGAGCAATGCCAACTTTTTGTACAATTGCTAAAGATGCAAAAGATGAGACCTTTGCTAGCCAAATTGAAGATTCGTTTGAACAAGAGGACTGAAAAAAATTCTATTATTGTCAAGCCAAATGAAATGGCCCTAAGGGTGCTATCAGTCACCCGTGCGAGCTCCTCCTCAGACATCAACTGTTAAATAGACCATGTAAATAAATATTAGTACTTGATACTATATCTTATTAATATTCATTTAAAAAAAATGCAAGTTATGAAATTACAACTTAAATCTTACCTGTGTCACTATTCCAACATCTCCCTCTCTAGCAGGAGAGGACTCTGTAGGGTGCACTCCACACTCCTGCGACTGATCTATAATGTCTACATCATGGAGGTCATAATCAGAAGTGTCCAAGGGATGCTTAGCGGGCTATACAAGAGGACCCAAGCATATATGGCGGCACATAGTGCAAGCATGTGGCATGAAAATATGTGGACTTGAGGAGGATGATGCAGCAACACTCGAGCTTTCACCAACATAATCAAAATGTGGCTGAGCTACTGTAGAAGCATGCAAAACCAAATTACCACTCAAAGAGTGAATAGCTTGAATAGTCTATGTGGATGCATCCTCGATAATCTTTGGATGATATATTGGAGGTGGCGGAGGAAGGGGAGGAAGGGGAACATTTGGGCGCGAGACTACTCTAACTGCCCCTGGTCTATCCTGGGGCATACCTCCACCGACGCCCTCGAAGGGTTTAATGTCAAAGTAATTGACATGATGCCCTAACACAAACTCAACATATAATTTTTTAATAAAGTAAAACGGTATGTCAGAATTATTGTTCGGTGGTTTATCAAAAACCATACACCAACGATCCCAAAATTTAGCTACAATGTCCCTATGCATGCACCATTTTATGGGAAGTTTTGTTTTATTAACACAAACCGGTGCGGGGGTCAATGAATAAAGAGGCTATTTGGGTTTTGGTTATTTGGAGATCTTTCACATCATTGTAAGACAATCCACATCGATAATATTCCATCATGTCTTCTCGCAATGAATAAAAGGAATTATGTTGGGTGGAGAGGGTTTCTATATTTTTAATTATTTCCTTCAATGTATTTGTGATATATCTCAATCGAGGCATTATCTGATAAATTTCACAAATGCCCCTCAATTGCCCCAATTTTTCACCAATTAAGTCTTCAATTGGTGGCTATAGAGGTGGTGGAGCATTTGGCATTTGTGGATTTACATTCGCAGCCATAATACCTGATTAAAGTTAAAAACTAATTAAACTAATTGAAATTACACAATATAAATGAAATTATTGTAAAAAAACCCTAGTTTTTAATTAAAAAAAACAAAAACCATACTTTTTCACAAAAATCAATAAAAAACTCTTATTTTTGATAAAAATACATCAACAACACTAATTTTTAATCAAAATCCATTTCAAAACATTAAGTTTTAATAAAAAATCAATGTAAACTCTAGTTTTTTAAAAAAATCAATAGAAAATCGTATTTTTGATTTTTTTTTAATAAAACCTACTTAAACTTAACAAAATCATTTGAAAAATCGATTACAAGATTGAAAAAACCAAATACATACCTTTCAAATCGGATATCGGATCAGAACGGATATCGGATTTGGGTTTTTCCTTTTGCACCTGTGTCAACCTGTGAGAAATGAAATTAAAGAGTCGGCTGTTTTTTTATATACAGTTTCCTGATTTGAATCGGATATCCAATTTGTGGAAACTACCTTTGGTTTTTGGTTTGGGTAGAAGTACTAACACCCAAACCTAGAAAATTCAACTCGGCCATTTTCGCGTTTTTGAGCCGATTCAAAATGTGATTTTTTCTCATTGCCACTTTTTGGCCCATCATGATCCTGCACATACCCATGTGTCAGATTGTGATATTGCTATTAGGATTCCATTGAGTAGTCATTTGTAGTATTAGATATAGCTCTAGCTTCTACAGTATTGCACATGATTGCAGATAGTTTCAAAGATCTAGATAACATCAATAGTTCACATTACTCAAGAAGGATGAACATCTTAAAGACATTTGCGGAAATCAGGACAAGTAACCTTCTTGTAGAGTTAGGGTTGCAAATATTTGATCTACAACATGTTCCACCATTTCTTCAGTAGGATCAAGAACACACATAATGAAGGTGTGTTTGTAGCCATGAAAGATTATGGTTCGAACTATCCAGGAGATTGATGTTTTATCTCGACCAACCATATCTATACCATGGTTTGTTTGGAAACAAGGATGGGTTCTCTCTTCATCGGCATATACATTATTCCTCGATGTGTTTACACCAGTGTTACAAGACTAGAACTCGCCTCGGACTTGACAAGCCATTTTTTGACTTGGATTCAGGCTCGGAGCCCAGACTCAACAAATAGAAAAACCTAAGAAATTCAAAGATTTGTAAGGATTTAAAACTTGTTTCATGCACCCTTTAATAAATAAACCTTAAAGACATAATAGAATCATCAAATAGAAATTACTATGATCGCATACACAAACATACATCAATCACATAAGTATAAGCACAAATTTTAGCTAAAGGAAATGACACATTTAGATATATAAATATTGTGATATTGCTATCATGATTCAATCGTGTAGTTTTACAAGTCAAACTCATTGACCCATGATTCATCAGTAGTGGTTCACAAGAACCCCTCTCTCATGATAATGAATGGTTCATAAGGAGGAAGATAAATCTTCATACATTTCTTCTATCACAAATGAGATAAGTGCTTGGTTTCATAAAGGTCATGAGACAACCATTAATGGGGAGTGGATACATGAAGAATTGATGGAGAATGATAATGGCTTCAGACCTGCTATAAAGGATTTTTTTTTTGTTTCAATGATGCAAGAGGTTTTTGGTTTCACTACCAAAATGAGCCTACGAAGAATGCATGTGAAACTCCTTATGACCTTGAGGGTGTGCTTACTCCATCTCAAGGATCATGCATTGAGGATGACATAGATCAATGCTAGGGCTAACCAATTAATAATTATACACGTGAATAAGTCAAACATGTACATGTCAATAAGGGAACTACAAGTACTCATAAACATGTAAGCCTCAAAAAGTATACAGACGAATACATAGTATACACAAATTAAAACAAAGTATATGCACAAATACAAGGTATATGCATGAAAACATGTAAGCCACAAAGTATACACTTGAATGCACATAAGTCACAAAGTATAGATGTAAGTTGTAAAGTATACACTTGAATATACGTAACTCATAGCTATTGAACCATCAATTTAGAATGCAAATATGGACAGACATCGAAAAAAGATATTTGTATTAACCAAATAGCCATGTAGGCATACATAAATATATGTCAATATAAGTATGAAATATATGTATAAAATAGCCATATAGGCTTACGAGAATGCCATCTAGGCATAAAATGTCAAATATGTCCAATAAAAAATATGTACAAAACTGCTATGCAGGCATACAATAAAGGACTTTGGAATCAAAAGTCATTGCTCTCCATGCCCAGGAAATAAAATCTTTCCCTTTCCTTTTTGCTCGGATGGAAATAGGTCTGTCACTCATTTTTGCTGCACTCGTGGAGTGCTCCTACTAGTCCTCCTAGGGTTTAGTTCATGGTGAAGTTTTAACTGTTACAATAAGAAGTAAAGACATGAATATATAGAAATTACATTATAAAAAATGATATATTTGACAAAATAATCACTTACAACCATCTCACGATCTCTGTCCACGAGGGAAATATCCTCATGCCCATGCTCAGGCATGCTCAAGCCTTGTATAAACCATATAAATAGACAAAAATTACGTGAATCAATAATGGTTTGATTTCTCACTAACTAACATCTATAACAACAAATGTAAATTAAAATTTACTAATTTTCCTCATACCTCTTCTGTCAGAGCCATCGAGGATTGTATAGCAGATGTCACACCAATATCCATTGCCCTCATCACATTCATAGGTGTATCATCTCGCAAGAACTTAAAATAAAACAACAAATTATTCAACGTAATCAATGATGTGCATGTATAAACTACACAAATCTATTAAGTACTTGATTCATTAGTTAAAATATTTATTCTATTACCTGCGTGAAGGTTTGAGTAAATCCACCGCCACTGGGAAGTGTTCCATCAAAACCTCCAATATTAGTCTGTTCAACATCCAAAATTGCATATTAAATTACCATTCGTTATAATTGTTTACTAGTTACATACCCTAGCAATAGGTCTACTACAAAAATAGGTTGGTGGGGGGCCGGTGTATCCAGTCTCAACACTGTGACCCTGCAATTTTATTAAAATCATAAAACATTTTTAGTTAATCTTGCATTTCAAAATCAAAATTTAATAAATTAAATTCAATGAACACATGCACTAACTTTTACCTGACTATCAATGCCATATGCCTCATGTAAAATGTTAGCTACCCTCTCCATCTCCATAGCTACAGACGGATCCTACGTACTAGTCTCTTGAGGGTTGGTGGGGACATGTGAACAAGTAGCCCCGCAAGATTGACACACATGTGTTCGAAGACCACCACTAGAAGACTCCCCTGGATGGCACTGTAGAATAGGGCTAGTATGATGGATGACACTCTGGGTCAAAGTTCTGATTGCTTGCAATGTCTCTACATCAGTACTTTCCTTCACGATGAAAGGTATAACAATGTGCTCATGAGGTAGCCTAGCGAGAGCTTTTCTACCTTGCCGCGTAGGATCCGACTGTGCACTAGGTCTATGCTGAGCTGACCCCAACCTCTCCCCTGGAAATCCCTCATATAAAAATAATTGTGGATTTTGTTCAATATGAACTCACTATTAGTTTCCTAAGGAAATATTACGGGACCTCGCAATTGTTGCACGGTGGGTAATCGAAGACCATGTACCACCTATAGTAAAACCACTCCTTCATTTGTTGTTGGTGGCACGAATGGATAGGAAACCTCTTCGCATTGAGGGTAAGATTTTGATTTGTACGTGGGTCGGTGAATAATGAGCACAAATCACCTTTTGTTATTTTTAAATCTTTCACATCCTTGTATGATAGTTTATTTGTATAATACTCCCTAGCCGCCTGCCTCTTATCTTCCCATCTAGTTATTTGTTTTCTAATTGAATCTACGTTTGTTAACATATCTTTCAATGAATTTTCTAGGGTCATTAGTTCTGTGGTTGAATCGTTTGGATCACTCAACCTATTGATCAAATCCTCAATTTTTTTTTTTGTTGTTCTCAATTTCACTCATTAAATTTTGTTGAGTGCCAGGAGGGGGTTGAGTGATTGGTGGAGGAGGTTGATGTTGTGGTTGATTTTGATCTTGAGGATTTGGTTGGTCCTCCTATTGAAGATTTTGAGGGTTTGCAGGTTGATTTGCATCTCCTAAAAATTGAAACAAATAGATATCAAATTAAACCTAAAACTAAAAAATTCAAAAGAAAAAGCATAGAATCCTTACCTCTTACAGCTCTTTGTCGTCATGGAGCCATCGCTGCGAAGAAATTCTTCTCCTAGAACGCGAGTGCAATATTTTGGGGTTTTTGGCCGTGGGTGCAGCAAAAAAACCAGTGGAAATGCAAATGAGAGATTTGCATTTGTTTTTTTGCTTTTAACAGTCAATAACACGAGCATGTTATAACGCGCTCTCATTATGGCTTTGTAGTTGTAGCTGTCGGGACCTTGCCTAGGTTTAAGGGAAGACATAATGCGCTTGCGTTATGGTTTTCAACTTTTTTTTTTGAGGGTGTCCACAGAATTGCTACCCATTTCCATGCACTTGCTCGGGGCAGGAATTAAAGATCTGCTTCTCCATATCAAGGCCTTGGGGGCAAAGTTGGTATGGGCACTTCATTCAAACCAGAACCTTAAATGGGTCAAATTACTCAAAGAAAAATACTTGGGTGATGGGGAGCACACCATGTTAATAGTTAGACATCTTCCCAGTGGGTCCCGAATATGGAATTTCATTTATAGTTCGTGGTACTTAATCCTAGATCATTTAACCTGGGAAATTAAGGATGGACATGCTGCTTTATTCTGTGAAGACTTGTGGGATGGTTTTGAAAAATTGGTAGATATTTTGGCCTTGGAACAAGTGAGAATAAGCACAAAGCAAGCATGGGGAGATAGGGTAAGAGATTATTTGGAGGATTCAATTCAATAGGGAGAGATGTTTTACATGTGGAAGAGTATCAGGTTGTTGGGTTTCCAAGGAGAAGAGGTGGAGTTGTATGAGTAGGTCTTGGTGGGCAAGAAAATTTACATTAGACAAAGCAGTGGAAATTTAAGATGGAATGCCTCACAAAGTGGATATTATAAGGCGAAGGATGGATACACTATCATATCAGGTGAATGAGTGTTCGAACCCAGTCTCCCGACTAAACTTTGTTGGAACAAGCTTTGCTTACCTAACGCCAAAATTTTCACATGGGAAGCTTCCCAAGTTAGAGCCTTAACATCGAACAAATTCATTAAGTTGGGGTACTAGGGGCCCTCAAGATGTTCCTTGTGCAAAAAGGAGGAGGATTCCGAAGATCATTTGTTTTTGAATTATGGATATATCAAACACTGTTGGAAATGAATTTGTGCCAAACTTCATTGGTAATCTATATTCCCATGAAGCTTGCTAGAAATGCTTAGGAGTTGGCCTACCTTTTATAAGCAATCACTATATGGTGGAATCTGGGTCGTGAGCCCATAAATTGTCATCTAGAAAATATGGAAGGAGCGCAACCGTTGTATCTTTCAAGATAAGGAGTTGTCAGAATTAAGACCGCAAAACAAAATTGAAGCAAATATTTTGGAAGTAGTCAATGCTAGACTGGAAGAGCTCAATCTGAGGAAGACGAATTTCATAGTATGGGATGTAATGATTAGAACTATATGGTTTGGGTTGAGAGTCCCTACCTTTGTGGGAGAAGGGGGCAAGGCTATGACAAAAGACAAAAGTAAGGTGAGTTGGTCGCCACCTAAGGTAGGGGGCCAAATTAAACTTTGATGAAGCTTCCAGGGGCAATCCTGGGGTCTCTAGATCAAGCTTCATAATTAGAGATTGCGAGGGTAGAATTTTAGGCAAATTGGTGTCTCCTCTACGAGAAGGGATAAATAATGCAACAAAGTTCCATGCCTTGATTTTAGGTTTGGGTTTATGCAATGAGCTTGGGATAAGGAAAGTGATAATTGAAGGAGATTCTACCCTGGTGATAAATGCCTTAAGGAAGAGGAAGGTTCTAAATTGGAAGCTTGGGGCTAAGTTGGAGTTGGCTTTGAGTTGGATAAACCACCTAGAATGGGTAATGGGTAATCATATTATTCTCAGGGAAAGAAATTATGAAGTTGATCAATTGTCCAATTTGGGGGCAAACAGTGTAATGGTGAAAGAATTGAATATATGACTCTGAAAGTTGATAGTAAGTGGTCAGGGGGGGCATCTCTCCACAATAAGGATGTGGAGAGATCATGACTATTAGCACTTCGCTAGTGCCATGTGCAAATTGCCTTATGTGGTAGGATGGATAAACACTCATTCTAAGGTCTATGTGGAATGCTTGGGGTCTTGCAGGGGTAGGTGGCTGCTGACGTGGCAATATGTGCTAGAAATCCATGTGATTTCGAAATCGATACAGGTGGAAGGTAGTCTTTTCATTGAGTGCCTTTTGGGATTTTTGATCGAGTTTGCAAGGTGGTGAAAGGACATATAATAAATGCTTTTAAGTTGATACATGCCTCTAGCATCGACGACAAAAAATAATAATGAGATGGATCTATGGGCGATTAGAGTTTGCTATGACTCATCTACTAGTTGGCGTGCCATGAAGCGACATCATTCATGATCGAGGACATGTGGCATGAGCTAAAGAATTTAGGAAGGGAACACATGCAATTGCATAGCGTGGTATGTGTGGAAAGCCTTGGTGGAGGAAGACCCTTAAATGTCAGTAGTTTGGCATGTTTTTAGCCAGTTTTTGGTTAGCTGTTTGTGTGTAGTCATGAAAGAGTGATGAAAATTCATAGTAGAGATTTCATCAGAAGTGGTGGTGAGTCCAGGGTAGGACACTCCCATCCAACTAGATTGCAAGGTCAGGCATACTGCATTCAAGGCTATTATTGACTGGCGGTTGAAAAGGATAATGCTCAAGATCGATCCTCATGCAGTGGTTGTAGTTAAGATGATTTTGGGCAAGAATTTCTTGGTGAAATGAGAGACATTCTAGGTTAACACCAACATTGTCTCCAGGTTCTTGGAATCATTGTTTGATGTGAGGACCCCAAAAGTTGAGGCAAATGTGATTATCTTGAAGCTCTTTAAGAAAGAGCTTTGGGCAGCTTGGACGAAGTTTTGAAATCAGCTCTCCTAGGACATGGAGCACCTCGGCCCCATGATATTCTACTGGTTAGGGTCCTGGGTGAATTCATTAAGGTTTATCCATTGACATTGGAGCTCAAAGGCATGGCTTTTGTTAGACATCCTCAAACTGTAGCCTATGGGGTTAGTTTGCTTAAGAAGCTGCGAATGCTGGAGCCAGTAAATGGTTTTGATTAGGTGGCAAATTTTGATTGATTTTCCAAAATGAACAACTTCTAGCTGGTGACCAAGTGATTGGGTAGGTTTGTTTAGGGTTTGTAGTCTAAATATTATAGTTTTTATAGTTACATAATGGTGGTGGTTGGTGTTTCCTTCTCTTGGCTTCTATTATAGTTTTGTGTCCATGTCTAGTTTTGTCTCCTTGGTCTTAGTGAAGTGGGTTTAGTGTAGTATTGAAATTTTGGTGGCTAATGGGGGATTTTCTTGGTAAGTGTATGGATACTAGGTTGGCCTGATATGGCGATATTCTACAAATTTTGGAAAACCTGCTATGTAGACTAACTGTAATATTTTTGGCAACTTAATATAATTACCTCTTACGAATAAAAAAAATACACACAACTATTTCAATAAGATGTCACTTTTTGTCTTAACTAATTAAATCTAAAATAAAAAAAATATCATCTTGACATAAAACCTCTTCTTTAGGGCATCGCATTTTTTTAAATAAACTTTAGTATTTTTTCTTGACAAGACAATTTCAAATTTATATTTTGGTGTTGATGACCTACTTTTTGCAAAATTAAAAAGGAAAATATTTTCAATTATAAAACTATTAAAATAAGTTAATTTTCAAAAACTAAACTTATAGATCATAAAAAAGGTATTTTTCAAAAGACATTTTTACATGAGTAGGAGTTCTGAAAATGTCAAGCTTTTCAAATAATTTTAGTATTTTGATAAATTAGCCCCAAGGTGATGATGCATATGTATTTAGTGGGTATTTCTAGTTGGAAGATTTTTGGCCCATATATAATATGTCTATAATGAATCCAAAGAGAAAATATGTTTGACCAAAATTGATTTTTATTTGGAAATACTTAAATTCACTTGTGTTGATACGTTAGACTAAAGTGACACAAATTTGAACTTTCAATCTATAAGATTATTGGTATGTTTTCTAAGTTTTAAAGTACCTTAGGTACTCTAGGATTTATTTAATTTTCTTGATCTTATACTTTGTGTACTATATTACGACTATAAATATATTTGTAATTGAACCTCTATGAATTTGTATAATCTATTGAAAAGTTTAGTTGGTGTTATAACTATGATTTATTATAGACACCTATGATTTGGGTTCTTTCACTATTATCTATTTTCATTAAAAATATATTTGGAGTGTTATAGATGCCTTCCCATGTTGATCTAGATAGATAAATTGTGCAGCTCTTAGATTGTAAGCCATTGTTAGAGGTGGAGGTGAAAACCTCTATGTCTAGGCTAGAACTATTTTAATTGAAGAATACTATGTGCAACTTATGAAGTTCCCACTCATAGTATGCAAGGATATTAATTGGTAGTTAAGTGATTCGGTAGATTTTTTTTGTATTGATGAAAAGACACCCACTACTAATTCTTTATTCATGGGTGACTATATGTAACTGTGTTAATCTCCATTTTTTAATTTTTAATTTTTATTGGTAGTTTGTTTGAGCTATATTTTTTTTTGAGAGATAGATGTAAAGAAAGAAGAAAATTTAAATTTCATTTTCTAATTTTGTTCATGGTATACTAAAGAAGACTTACTAAAAATTGTATTGTTTATTAAGGTAAAAATACTTATCTTTTCACCTGACTTGGAGTTTTATTAACTTATATTTTTTTTATAATATAAAATTGTGATAAACATCATGTTGAATACATTTTCGAATTTTAAAATGCTATGTTACATTATTTGATGCAATTATATTTTAATTTTTGTTACATATTTAATGATAATATAATAACACTATCTATTATGATTAATATGATATTTTTTTTGTCCATCTCATATTTTATTTTCTTATATTGTCTCTACTTAATGTCTCATGACCTTTAGAAGAGGAATAGTAACAAGTTCATTGCACTCTCATGTATATATATATATATATAAAGAAATATTGTGTTGTTGAAAATCTTGTAATCTTTACTTATAATTTTGAATCATCTTTATAGACTGAAAAAAATCAATTTTAATACCAAAATTTCTATATAAAGGATTGTATAAGTGCCTATATATAGAGAAACTAGGGCATAAGGTCTCAAAATAAAAATAATGGAGGTGAAGAGGTATATATAGAGAAACTAGGGCATAAGGTCTCAAAATAAAAATAATGGAGGTGAAAAGGTTGATCAATTATTGCTAAATTTATACCTTTTGAAACTAAAAAATAGCCCTTTGAGATAGATATAGGCATACATTCCTATGCCAATTTAAATAAGAAATATTCAAGATTATATTCTTCCCTTTTGGCTACCAAATTCATTCTAAGATTCATTAAGAGTAGCTACAGTGTCATCAATAGCTTTGATGCAATGTAAGAGGTTTCCAAATGGTCTATCTAATATTATCTTCTCTCCTTTAAAGTTATAGTTCATCGTAATTTTTACTTAAACTAACATGTTTTCTAGAAATATTAATTATTTGAGTATCAAGGGGTTTCATATAAAATGATTTGATTAAAATGAGTTTGATCAAACCTTCTTGGATAGAACTCCCTAAACTTAAATCAAATCCTCAATAGATTCTCCTCTACATATATGAAAATAATCATAAAAAACTAAATGTACTTCACTTTTTGGAAGATCAAATGAAGTCATTTGTAACTTCTATTTTGTAAGTATATATCCCTTAGTATTGAATTTACATAAATTATAATATACTATATTTTCTTTAATATTATATATATTTATTTTATTTATAATGAATGTAGGTCCATTACAAATAAATAATGACCTCTATTTAGAGAATTAGAAAAAAAAAATATTGTTAAAAAAATTTCAAAAAATATAATGTACTCCACCTAAATGTCCTTGATTCAATAAAAGACATTTTTGACAAATATGGTAAGAAAAATATGTTATGAAACAGTATAGGTCTAATTTTTGGTTAGTATTAATTCAAATATTAATAATAAAGAGCTAACAATCTAATTTCAATAAATAATGGAAAGATCTTTTGTTTGTAGTGAAAGTTATACATTATGGAATAATGTCACTCAATAAAAATAATAGAAAAAGTAAAAGCTAAAAAGTGATAGATATATTTCTTTATTTTTTTAAATTATAGTTTGAATCTATACATAGAAAATGACACAACTCATTTGTTTACATCATCCTTAAATTCTTGACTATTTGTTTCCTATAATTGACATAAATTCAAAAATACTAATTTTGAGCATCCTAGTTAGGCCAAAAAGTGGGACACACTATTGTGAGATGAACCAAATAGATGTAGGTGTATATGTCTATGTCAATTGAAATTAACAATGTTAAGGATTATATTCTTCCTTTTTGGCTACCAACTTCCTTCTAGTCTTCATCTAGAGTAGATACAATGTCATCAACTACCTTGATGCAATGTGAGAGATTTCCAAATAGTCTTTCCAATATTCTCTTTTCTCCTTTAAGATGCTAATAAATAATGATGTTACTATTATGAGAAAATCATCTCATTATTATAGCGAGTCTCACATATATCCATATTTTCCTTATTGATGGAGAAATCATGCATCTTGAGTTCTAAATGTCAAAGATTTATTGATATTATAACTGAAAAACATTTTTGATGCCTATAAAATAGTTAATATAGTTTTTAGATACAACTGAAATTAAGCCTAAATAGTAATACTCATCACAAAATTGAATCCTTTACTTTTGTTCACACTTTTTGCCCATGTTTAGGGTCTTTTCTCCGTTTCTTTAGAGAGAATCGAGATAGTTTACAACATGATGGTCATAATCCTATGTCATTCCATTCATGATTCATTGTTGTTCTATCATTCTATTGCCACTTTGGGCTTTGCTTCATTGTAGAATGTGATCTTTCTCTAATGTAATAATTATAAGAATTGATAAAAGTTGTTGTTATGACCTCATTTGTAACATGATTTGGGCTAACTTTCCATAGTTAATATTTGTTGTTTCTATCATTCAATTCCTCTAATTCTTGATTTACGACACCATTTGTGTCATAAGATATCTCAAAAGAATTGATTAGATGGAACCAAGAAGATGGTCTAAGGTTGTCTTTAATGAGGTTTTAAGTGGGAGGAAGAAGTAATGGATGAAGCAAAATAACAAGTGGATGAACAAGTGGAATATTTACTTGAATGTTTGTCCTAATGACAACAAATAAATCAAGACTTTTGCCATAAATAAATTCTGCAAGGCTATGTGGGGAAGAATACTAAGAAGAAAAATGTATTATCTTGAGGAATTTAACCCCACATGTGATCATTAGTAAAAAGCTTACGTTGGGGTGAATATCCCTTGGAAGGAAAATATTCTAATTGCTTAGCTAAGAATTGACTCACATGGAAAGTGAGAGTATTTGACTTTTGGAATAGGACTATGAAATCAATTTTTATTTATTTTTGAATTGAACACCTGCAAGAACATCAAATCAATTATGCTAGTATCTTAATAGATTCTGTACTGACCAATTTATTAATTGAGGAAACTCTTAAGAAAGTATGAAAACTCATTATTACTTTGAGAAAAAAAAAAGAGAGTAAAAAACAATAATAACATAGCTGATTTAAGACTCATAGACTATTTTTAACCCTGTGAATATTAAAAGGTTAAATAGTAAATGGGTCGTATTTTTGAATTTAATGGAAATAGGTCTGACAATTAATAACATTGAATCAGTAAACACCTTTGCGTTCAAAATGGGAGGTTGCAGGTTCAACGTTGACAGGCAGCCGGCGCTAGAACATACAGGCTGTTTACGCCAACCCTATTTGAACATGATATACATTTAAACCTAATATTTATTGTACACTTGTGTGATAGTTTTGCCTTGCGTTGTGCACAGGGGAATGTGAGACCCACGTCTATGGTGAAAGGCTTTTTCATGTTAGGCTTCATATTGGTAGGGGGGAGACCATTTTGAATAAAGTTTAGGATGACGCTAAACTAGGTAGTCTTTACTTTCCCTTGAATGGTCGAAATTGGTTTTGGAACGTAACGTACACTGTCACTTACGTAGCATCCAAGGTAAGCGTGAATCAGCAATAAGATTACCATGGAGGATCCAAGTTTGCCTTGCAGTATTTTCCACGTTAGGATAGTTAAGAAGGACGACGTTCTGTGTTCCAATCCCACTTTCAAGTGTTTAGTATTTGTTTTGGCCGTTATCATCGCTAGGTATAATAGACGGGATATTGCTATTTGAAATTAAGCGCTGGTACGATAGTCAATTAGAATTTTGCTAGCCGTCTTAACACCTTCAAGAATCAAGCGCAAGCAATTGCGTCATACTATTAGTCTGAAGGCGCAAGTGTTTTTCCACTAGGAATCTCCGCTCAACTTTGAAGAATGGCCAACTCAGAATTATTATTTTTATACTTGTTAATAACTCAGAATTATTCAAAATGTTCCTTTGTCCCTTATGATAGCATACAGTGTATCCTCAGCGTTTATTTGGCTCGCTGTCTGCGCTTAACGAGTTCCGATAATTTGCAGACATATTTTTGTCCGTTGACGTGGCCGCTGCATACGACGTTGGGAAAGGAAGATTCTACTCATATCTGGGTTATTGAATGTTTTAAGAAGTATCCTGGAAAGCCTATATTTTGTTTACGTGCGCCTCTTCCTAGGCTTTTGCATGTGCCTCTTACTATCAATACGCTGCCAAAATGTAGCCTGTGTTTCTGTGCGGACTCCTCTTGCATGTCTTTATGCAAATGCCGAGGACTGTTTCGTAGAATAATGGATGAACATTTTTATATATTTTTAATGTCGGCGAGCTTTCCAGAAGTTAAATTTTCGTTGTATGAAGTTGGTGGAACATCTCTGTTGTTGCTCTGCAGCTGCTGTAACAGTATAATAAATTAGTTATTATTTTATTGTAGTTAATTAATTTTTTTAAAACATAAATTGTATATCAATTTTATTTTAATAAAATTTGATATTAATATTATCGTGAAAAAAAAGTGCATATTTTCATATTTGTTTAATGTATGATCTATATATATATATATCAAATTACTTAGTTCACACTACTAATTTAGTTCATATATATATATAAATAATTAATGTCAAATTACTAAGTTCACATCACTAATTTATTTATAAGTACTATTTTAGTTAAATGATTTATAATTGATTTTATATTTATTAGGTTCATTTTTTATTAATTCAATAACCTATCTTAAATTTGAATTTCCTTAATTTTTGAGTTGATGGGGATGTTTAATATTTGTCACATAGTATTGATACTAGATAAGTATTTGATTGAGACTACTTTTTGAAGCATTTCTTATTAAATGTTTATCCTTTCCCAAGTTGTGAAGATCTCTATGTCTTGGGAGTTGCAATGTAATTTGAAACAATTTTTTTCTTGAAGTTTAAATAATTAAAGTACATGTGGATATAGTCCAACCTCTTTTGAATTAATCTACACCTTACATTGTCAATTCTATACATAAAAAATACTAAGTGAACAAATAAAACCTTATTTAACATAATAGTATTTGATGAAATTTACATACCAATGTCAATTCCTATTTAGTTTAGGGCACATCTCAATGGAAGGATTTAAAATATAATTCTATATCAATAATTGATGTACTCTTGTGCAAATTTTGGTCCATTTCTTCATTCATTGTCTATTTATACTCATTATTATATATTTGATTCTATATTATCCATATTTACACATATTTCCATACTTTAACCATCTATTATACCCATGTATGCACTTACACCCATACGTCCATTAGCCACCTTGATATTAGCACTTTTTTTTTTCTTAGGTTAATCTTGTCCCATACCACATGAAATTAACCTTAAAATTTAAAAGTTCAAATTCAAATTTTTTTGGCTCTTTCCCATTCAATTCTCCCCTTCATATGACTTGTACATTTAACATGTGATTTATTGCTATGTAGTGGCATTTAAAGAAATTAAATGTGTATCATTTTATAATCAAGAATTCATAGATTATCACACATATCATTAACACTTTGAGGCAATCATTCTAGGAATCTTTCAATTTGAAGCACTAAAATGAACCTAGAGTTTGCATTACAATTCTAGGATACTTTCATCATTGAAGAGTATTTCCTTTGATTATATTCATGATTGTAAAGCCAACCTAATCAAAGGGGTCAACTAGGAATAATTTGGTCTTTGTGATTTGACAAGTTCTGCCATGTATTTTAACATACTATTAATCCTTAGTTAATAAAAAGTAGAGATTATTGTGGAATGAGTCATTTTGTCCATTATTAGCAAGTTCATTCTTGTAGGCTACAAGTTAGATCCACAATAGTTAGGGTCAATTTTTTGGTATGTGAGATCAATCTTCCAAATTCTAAAAAAATAAAGCAAATGATTATCTTATTAAAAAAGATGAATTTGAAAAAAGAATCCACTTATTTTCTAATAAATGCTTGAATGCATATAAATATAAGATGATGAGTATTTTTCTCCAAATAAAATTTGTAAAAGTTACATTATTGACTAGTAATAGTAACTTGGAACCTTTGGTGGGAGAGGAATAGGTGCATCTTCAAGAAGCAAAAAAACTCCAACCCAAAAAGTATAGGTGTTAATTGAGAAATCAATCTCTAAGGTAGAAAATTCATATACTCATAACCACAAAAAAGTGACCTCTACTTTCACCAAATGAGATGGGGAAATCTTGCAAAGATGGGAGTCTATCACCTTGCCCTTCAAAGGCAATATGCAAGTCCCACCCTCACACAAGATTGACATGAGCACTGTTAAATGGCAACCTCCAACATTAGGCTTCTTCAAACTAAATTTTGATGGGGGATCAAGGGGCAATCCAAGTATGTCCAAAGTAGGTTTCTGCATAAGGGATAGCAAGGGAGAACTAATTGCAGCCAAATCAATCCACCTCCCATCGGGTACCAATAATCTAACAGAAACACAAGAACTACTACAAGGTTTGAAGCTGGAAATACACTTGAAATTAGAAAGGATACACGGGTTGGTGCAAGAAGTTGGGTCCACGAAGAGGGGAAGTTTTAGACGAAAAAAAAATTCTCGCGCAAAACGCATACGCGTTTTTCAACCACGTGACCTAAATCCTAGGAGATCAACCCTAAACCATTAATCCATATAAATTTGTTATTCTAAGCATCACATGAACCCTAGAAACCCTAAACCCTAAACCACATGACCTAAATCCTAGGAGATCAACGCTAAACCATTAATCTATATAAATTTGTTATTCTAAGCATCACATGAACCCGAGAAACCCTAAACCCTAAACCACGTGACCTAAATCCTAGGAGATCAACCCTAAACCATTAATCCATATAAATTTGTTATTCTAAGCATCACATGAACCCTAGAAACCCTAAACCCTAAATCACATGACCTAAATCCTAGGAGATCAACGCTAAACCATTAATCCATATAAATTTGTTATTCTAAGCATCACATGAACCCTAAAAACCCTCAACCCTAAACCACGTGACCTAAATCCTAGGAGATCAACCCTAAACCATTAATCCATATAAATTTGTTATTCTAAGCATCACATGAACCCTAGAAACCCTAAACCCTAAACCATTAATCCATAAAAATTTGTTATTCTAAGCATCTCATGAACCCTAGAAACCCTAAACTCTAAACCATGTGACCTAAGGGGATGGCTTAAGGGGATGTCTTAAGGGGTGTTGAGAGAGTGACTTAAGGGGATGCAAGAGGATGGATTAAGGATAGATATACAAGGATATGGATTAAGGGGTCCTAATAGAATGAATTAAGGGGAATTAATAGAGAGACTTAAAGGGGATGCAAGCGGATGGATTAATGGCACATACGAGGATGGCTTAAGGGGATATGAAATAAATTATAGACTTTTTATAAAATGACAATGAGTTAAATTTAGTTTTATATTTATAATCTCAACTAAATGTATCTACAACTATATATAGTTACCTGTCTGTAGATTCAAATTCCATTGTAATAAGAGTGCATCTCCTCTCTTTTTTGTATCAAGGAAGACCTGAAACAAAAAATGATATAAAAATTTAATAAGGAAATGAATTTAAAGACAAATATATATATCAATTAAATATATACATACAACTAGATATACTAGATATACTTACCAATATTTATTTACTCTGTTGTACCATCCACATCCTCTCTTTTTTGTAATGCATCTATGATTGTCTCATGATCATCCATTGAAAGTGTCCATAAAACTTTCTTAGCAGGCCTCCTGTGATATCTAACTAGTTTTATATTGGTTGCCAAAATCAAATGTGAATAATGTATAATCTTCTTGTGTCTTTCATAATCTTCAAATGCAGGCAATCCATTCTTTCTTATCAAATATTTTCGAAGCTAGGTGCCAACAACAATGACTGAACCAGTTGGATACTCAAAGTTATCATCATCCACTCTAGGATGTACCAACTTATATTTTCTCTCAACACATCTAGCCAACCAGTACTCTGTCTCCTCTTCATTCCCCTCGGGTGCAACAACAACATACACATGTCCTACAAAAATAGATAAAAAATTCAATAAAGAGCACGAGTTATATTTAATTCATGTATATAAACATGCATACATATAAAATTCATCTCAATAAATAATGTAGCTTCTTGTACAAGATCAGAAACACGGTCATAATCATCTGATGCGAACGCTTGATTATCTTCAATTATTGTTCCATGTTGAACATGTGTCGATGTAGGTGTTAAGGCTCTTTGTTGCCATTGTTCAACCCATTCCATATTTTCACAAGCCTCCCAATCACCTACAATACAAAATTGACAAAAGCATGCCAACTCCCTTGTCCATATTGTCCATGTGTTTGCATTCGAACTCTTAAATGAATGCCATTTTACAGATCCATTAATTGTTTCACAATCTTGTCGAGAACAAATATCATTTTCTTCAACTAACCAAAAGAAGCGGTGAATTATTGAGCTCTCACTTACTCTTGTAGATAATTTGGTATTGCACCAATCTACAATTGCATGTGCATCTCTAAATTTTGCAGCATCCTCAAATTTTAGTTGCTCTCTAGCAAGAGCTCTTTTCACACATGCACCTGCTCCATCGTGTTCTCCCTTACCATGACCGGCTTCAAAAAAACTCCATATGTGCTGGATATTATTTTCCTTATGAACTCTACATAACCAATAAAACATCCTAGCATTTTTGAATTGACCCATGCAATTATCTGACCATATGAGATGTTCTAGCAATTGAATTCCTCTTTCTTTTAAATTTTTGTAAAATATATCAAAACAATATTGAACAAACTCAGATGAATGTAATCGATTATCACTTACATAAAAATGGTACTCTCTCAAAAATTTTCTATTATCTTCTCTACTATCATCTGCATGTCTATAAACAATATGAACAAAAATAGATACTTGCACTGAATTATAATACTGTGATTGAATTTCTTCTTGTGGAGCAAGAGTATAATTTTCAGCAAAACCAACAACCGACAATATAGTTCCAATTGGGAATGTGTTTTTACATAAACATAATTGATTATCAAGCCAATGAGCATACTGAGAGTGTTGAACATATTTAGGTACAATCTTATCTTTAAATTCTTTAATAAATGCATGCATAGTATTTTTTTCCATAATTAGCTCACAACGTTTTCCAGTTTTTCCATCTTTTAAAGAATACTCAACATTTTTGAATCTTTTTACATCTACTAATTGTTGTCCAAATTCATTTAAACTAATTTCATGCATACATTCACCTAATAATGAAAAGTTAGCACATCTATCACATTCTCTAGAAATACATGATTTTAAATAAAATAAGTTTCCGTTAGAGGGTTCGCAAAACAAACCTGATATAAAATCTTTGATTCTTTCAGGTGGCATATTAATACCACAAATGTCCTGCATAATTTGGTTAACATGCAAAGTGCATCGTATATATCGAAAACTATCATAATAATAACGAAATTGTACATGAGTCTTACAACAACAAGAAATTCGTTGCTTATTAATTCTAACATACCAAGGTTTACACTTTTCGAATGATCTTTGACTTATTTTAATATTCAATGGTAAGATTGAAGCATCTAAATTTTTTTTATATAATTCAGTTTGAGTCATATCTAAGAGATGCTTTGGATGAGGTACACGAATTTTGGAACCCACCCTTAATTTTAAGACATCTCTAATGTTAGGTGATACTCTTGTATTATCATGCCAAAATTTATCGATTAAAGATTTAATTTCATTAGTTAATTTCATGTCTGATCTTGGGAGTCTACCACTAAAACTCCAACATTGATTAATTGGATCATTTTCAATATTTTCTCTTCTTTTAGCAGCTCTAATCAAAGTTTTGGGATTTACTTTAATACATTTACTAATCCTACTTAACATTCTTTTATTTGAAGTTGCTTTATCAACTAAAGCAGTTGTTATTGCACGATGAGCCGCATTTTTATCTTTAGATCAACTTTTCTTACCTATAAAATCAATAGCATTAGCAACACTAGAAATGACTTGTTCTACTGAATCATCTTTCTTTTTTGGTTTTACAAAAATACTAATTTTTTCATCACTTTTCTGATTTTCCACATTCTCATCAATTGCACCATGAGTTGACATTGGAATCCTAATTTCTTTCTATAAAAAAACATTTTATATATTTTATTTCCATAAGTTCTAATTTGTCTCCAAGAAACTTTACCACGAAGGTTATCTAACACATCTTTTTCAATTGTAAAAAAAACATTTTCATCTTCATCCATACAAGGGGTTTCATTTTCATTCACACAAGGGGTTTCATTTTCATTCACACAAGGGGTTTCATTTTCATTCACACAAGGGGTTCCATTTTCATTTTCAAAAGTAAAAAAGATTTCATTCTCATTTTCATCAATATGAGGGATTTGATTAGCATTTGCATTCTCATAAGATATATTTTCATCATTTTTTTGTTTTTGCATTCTTTCAACCCTATAATTATTGATATCATCAATGGTGTATCTAGCTTCATCTAAACAAGCAAAATCAATATTATCAAGACTTGGGTTTGAAAGAATACCTGGAGAGATTGTTTGAATAGGTGCATTTTCCATATCATTGGGAGGTGGATTTGAAGACATACCCGAAGCTGTTTGCATATGTACTGTTTCCATATCATTCAAAGTTGTAGTTGAAGACATAGTTGAGTTTCTCTCCATAATTGTATTTTCTTCTATATTCACCATCTCCACATTTGCATCATCTACATTCATTTCATCATTCATGACTTTCTCTTCAACATTCATTGAAGTAGATGCTTCCAAATTTTTCATTTGACGAATTCTTTCTCTTCTATCTTTTTGTCTTTTTGCCTCCATATCTTTATTTGCTTGAATTTCTTCGGGTGTCATTGACATTCTACACTTTTTTCTTTGTCTTTGTTTTGATCCCATGGTTACAAAACCCTTTTTGATGAAAAAACAAATGATTTACTTGTAACCAATTTTCAAATTTTTATCTCCTTCAAATATTCAAATAACACTTTGTACTATGAAGATCCTTTCTTCTTTGAACTTTGAAGTACACAAAAATATCATGAATACATCCAAATTTTTTTTTTGAATCTTCTTGTAAATTATTAATGTACTTGATTCCACTTCAGAAAATTCAACCTGCACTTGAATTTTCAACCAATATGCAATAGAATATGCCCTGCACAAGACAAATTTGTAATAAAAAATGCAGAAAATCGAACTTGCGGGCCGTACTGTAGAAAAAGAATGTTGCAGGAAAACCGTACTGTATCAAAAAATGTCAAACCAGGATAAACGGATATATTAGAAACACGTACGCGTTACCTTTACCCAACGGGTAAAAACATAACTCGTGCGCATTATGAAATGCGTACGCGTTTTGTTTCAATAACACATATGTGTTATTAAAAAATTTGTTTCCCAAACCGCCTGGAGACTTGGTTTTAGGTTCAGGAAAGCTTTGGCAATCCGAGCCTTAGCCTTTGACCTGTAACTAAAAAACTAAGGCAGATTGAAGAAGAATGTTCAACTTTGACAATATGGTTGATGAATTTTTTTTCTGAATCAATCTATAAAATTAAAACCCATTACAGAACATGATGTCTAGTTTTTAAATATATAATTTTTATTAAGATTGGATTATATTTTCTATTTTTAAATTAATTTCAAAGCAAACTAGACATTAAACTTGAAATATCAGACTTTTTTTGTTTTTTAATAACTTTTTTTTGGTTAAAGTTTTTAGAAAAAAAATTATATGGCATCAATCTTTAGACAATTCTTTACACAATGAAAAAAAAAAATTCAAAAAAAGTTCAGTTTAGGTCAAATTATGCTGTCCGTACACGTTGATTTTTAAAAACAACAATTAGGGCCAATAAAAATTAAATAATATAAAAAATATTCAACAAAAAATTACAAAAAAAATTCCTCATCAATCTTCATGTTGTTAGCTCTCTTTCCCCAAAAGGAATTAGTAAAATAAATTTATTTGATTCAAAAAGTGTTTTCCGTACACGTGCATGGTATGGTAAAAAAATAGGGACTTTAAAAAAGTGGTTTTTATAGATCTTTATCAAAATTTAGTTTTTACAATCTGGGTATTTGAATAATTTACATATTTATAAACTAGATTCAAATCTATAAATTTCATATTACTGAGTTTTTTAAAAATTCATTGTGTAAGTGCCTCAAATTTTCAGTTCAAGTGTGACAAATTCTGAAAAACAGCAAAAACACTTCCACTTTTTGAGCTTTTTGTGGACCCAACTTCTTGCATCAGCCCACACATCAAAGGTGTTTCCCTAATAGTAGTAAATGCATGCGAAGAAAAAACCATCCATAACTGGAAGCTAAAATACATTCTACAGGAAGTATGGCACCTTCTAAATTGATTCCAAGAAGTTCACATCTCTCACACATATCGAGAAGGGAATCACCTAGTAGACTTCCTGGCTAACATAGGTTGTGACAACTAGGAAATTGAAATCTACTAGGGCCAACTATCCTACAATACACATTCAGAACTAGTAGAAATATTGGCTGTAGAAAGCAAATTTCAAAACCATGAAAGTGACCTTAAAGGATGCAGAGACTCACATCCCCCCTCAGAACTTAGATTGGACAAGATTCATAGTATACGCAGGATTCATATAGGGTAAGTGCATGGATCTGTGACGCAATTTCGGTGCCAAATTGCAAAAAAACCCGTATTAGGCCATATTGCGCTCGCAAAATTTGGAGAGTGAAAAATTTGGCGCTTGCCAAATGGCTTGTATTTTGCAATGAATGAACAAGTGTGAGTTCTCTTTCTTTTTGCAATGACTTTTGGAATGCTTTTTTATAAACTCTTTCATTTTCTTTTTCTCTGCCAAGGAAACTATATACATGAAATAAACATTTAAGTATAAGTTGACATTTACATATAGAAATTTAATTTCTTATACTTTAAGTTATATTTCATGTATATAGGTAGGATGTTTGAGAGTGGTTTTAGATAGATGTAAGAGTTATAATGAAAATTATAGTTTTTGGAATATCTTTAAAAATTTAGACTTAGTCAAATTTTAGTAGTTAGCAAGTTGTATCATCTTTCTCTCTCACTCTCTCCTTCTCTCTACTCTCTATCTCTCCACTCCATCTCTCTCCCTTCCTCCCTCTCTCCCCTCTCTCTCTCACACCCCTCTTTCCCCTCCATACATCTGCCTCCCTCCCTCCCCTCTCTACTTCTCTCTATCTCTTCTCTCTCTACATCTCCTTCCCTCTCTACTTATCTTTATCTCCCCCCCTCTCTCTCTTTACCTACATCTCCCTCCATCACTTTGTATCTCACTTATTTCTCCCTTCCCACCTCTTTCCCTCTCTACTCTCTATCTCTCCTCTCCCTCCCTCTACCTACATCTCTCTCTCTCTCTATCCCTCTCTTCTCCCTCTTTCTCTCTAACTCTCTCCTCTCTATCTCATAATTCTCTCTCCCTCCCTCTCAATCTCCCATCTCTATCTCACCACTCTCTCTATCTCTCTCTCCCCCTCACAAACCTCTATCTCACACACAAACCTCTATCTCCCTCACTAACACTCCCTCCCTCCCTCCCTCCCTCCCTCTCTACTTCTCTCTATCTCTCCTCTCCCTTCCTCTCTCAACCTTAGCCTCCCTCCCCTTCTTTTTGTCTCTCATCCCAATCTCTCTCACTATTGTCCCTCCCTCTCTCCCCCCTCTTTCTCTCTCAATTGCTCCTTTTCTCTATCTCACCATTCTCTCTCTCACTCACACACACACACACACCTCTATCTCCATCCATACCTCTCCCTCCCTCTCTCCCCTCTCTGCTCTCTATCTCTCCTCTCTCTTTCTCTATCTATACCTACCTCTGCCTCCATCACTCTCTCTCTCTCCATAATTCTCTATCTCATTTATGTCTCATTCCCTACCTTTTTCCCTCTCTACTCTCTATCTTTCCTCTCCCTTCCTCTACCTACCTCTCTCTCTGTCTCTCCATCCCTCTCTTTCTCTCTCACTCTCTCCTCTCTATCTCACCATTATCTCTTTCCCCACCTATCACCCTCTCCTCTCTAAATCACCATTCTTTCTCTCCCACTTTCCCTCCTTCCCTCTCACTCCCTCCTCTCTAAATCACCATTCTCTCTCTATCCCACTTTCCCTCCTTCCCTCTCTATGTCTCACTTATCCCTTTCTACCTGTCCCTCCCTCCAACCTCCCTCTCTCTCTTTATCTCTATTTCTCATTCTCTCCTTACCTCTCTAATCTCTATCTCAACACTCTCTCCATCTCACTCTCCCTCCTTCCCTCTCTCCCTCCTATCCCTCCCTTTCTCGTTCCCTCTCTACCTACCTCTCCCTCCACTACCTACCACTCTCTCCACCTCTCTCTCCCTCCCCCCTCTTTCTCTCTTACTCTCTCCTTCCCTCTCTACTCGCTTTCTCTCTCTCCCCCTTCCTCTCTCCCCTCATTTTCTCTCCTCTCACTCTCTCTCCCTCTCACACACACTCACCTCTATCTCCTCCTTTCCTCTCCCACCATCCCTCCACTCTCTACATCTCCTTCCCTCTCTATTTATTTTTATCTCCCCTCTCCCTCTCTTTACCCACCTCTCCCTCCATCACTCTATATCTCAACTATGTCTCTTCCCTACCTCTTTCCCTCTCTACTCTATATCTCTCCTCTCCATCCATCTACCTCTCTCTATCTACCCCTTCTCTCTCTCTCTCACACACACACACTCACCTGTATCTCCTTGCTACCTATCCCTCCCTCCTCTCTCTATGTCTCCCTCCACCTCTACCTATATTTATCTCCCCTATCCCTTTGTTTACCTACCTAGAGGGAGGGAGGGAGTGGGAGACAGATAGAGGGTAGAGGGTTAAGGGTAGATGATAGAGGGTTTAAGGGATAAGGGTTTAGGGTTTAGGTTTAAGGGTAGAGGGGAGAGAGATAGAGGGAGTGAGAGAAAGAGAGATCTAAGAGAGAGTGAGGGGGTAGGAGGGAGAGTCTTGAGAGAGAGAGGAGGGATGAGGGAGAGTTCTATGAGCTCCCCCTCCTATCTCTCTCTCTCACGTCTCTCCCTCCTACCCCCTCTCCCTCTCTCAGGTCTCTCTCTCTCTCACTGACTCCTATCTCTCTCCCCTCTACCCTTAACACTCTACCCTTAACCCTTAAACCCTCTACCCTATACCATCAACCCTCTACCCTCTATCTCTCTCCCACTCCCTCTCTCTTTCAAATCTATCCCTCCTCCCCCCTCTCCCTCTCTTAGGTATATATCTCTCTTAGTCACTCCCCTCTATCTTCCCTCCCTTAACCCTTAAACACACTAAACCCTTAAACCCCTACCTCATCTATTCTAACCCTCCTCCCTCCTCTATCTCCTACTCTCTCTCATCTTCTTCTTCATGTCTCCTCCTATCACATCTCCCTTCTTGTCTCACTTCACTCACTCTGAGCCTATATTTTCTCTACCCTTGCAAACCTAAACCCTAACCCTAAACCCTAAACCCTAGTACCATATACCCTTAACCCTCCCCTTTATCTCTTCTCCCATATTCCTTTCTCTTCCTTTCCTTCTCTGTTGTCCTCCCTCCTACCCCTCCCTCTCTAGGTCTCTCTTCGAAATACTGCTCTCCCTCCACCCTATCTAACCCCAACCTTAAACTTCTCTTATTCCCTCACCCCTTAACCTGTCTTTCTTCCACCTCCTCTGAGTCTCTCTCAGATTCTCCCACCTAACTCACTCCCTATATCTCTCTCCCCTCTCCCCATAACCTTTAAACCCTAAATCCTTAAACCCTTAACCCTAAACCCTAAACCATTAACCCTTAAACTCTCTACCATCTACCCTGAACCCTCCCTCCCTCCCTCTCTCTCTCAAGTAGCTTGTAGATGGATTTAAGGGTTTAGGGTTGAGGGTTAAGGGTAGAGGGGAGAGAGATAGTGGGAGTGAATGAGAGAGAGAGATACCTAAGAGAGAGAGAGGGGGTAGGAGGGAGAGAGTTGAGAGATATAGATGGAGGGAGTGGGAGAGAGATAGAGGGGGGAGGGTTAAGGGTAGAGGGTAGAAGGTTTAAGGGTTAAGGGTTAAGGGCCTAGGGGGTTAAGGGTTTAGGACATGGGGTAGAGGGGAGAGAGAGAGGGAGAGGGGGTAGGAGGGAGAGTCTTGAGAGAGAGAGAGAGGGAGGGAGTGGGAGAGACATAGAGGGTAAAGGGTTTAAGGGTTTAAGGGTTTAAGGGTACAGAACTAAGGGTAGAGGAGAGAGACATAGGAGTGAGTGAGTGAGAGAAACTTGAGAGAGGGAGAGGGTGTAGGAGGGAGAGGGTTGAGAGAGTAAGAGAGGGTAGAGGGTTAAGGTTAGAGGTAGAGGGTTTAAGGGTTAAGGGTTTAGGGTTTAGGGTTAAGGGTAGAGGGGAGAGAGATAGAGGGAGTGACTGAGAGAGAGAGACTCGAGAGAGGGAGAGGGTGTAGGAGGGAGAGACTTGAGAGAGAGAGAGGGTAGAGGGTTTAATGGTTTAGGGTTTAAGGGTTAAGGGTTAAGGGTTTAGTGTTAAGGGTAGAGGGGAGAGATAGAGGGATTTAGTGAGAGAGAGAGGGAGGGAGTTGGAGAGAGATAGAGGGTAGAGGGTAGATGGTTAAAGGTAGAGGGGAGAGAGATAGGAGTGAGTGAGTGTGTGAGTGAGACTTGAGAGAGGGAGAGGGTAGGAGGGAGAGACTTGAGAGAGAGAGAGAGGGAGGAAGGGAGGGAGGGAGTGGGAGAGAGATATAGGGTAGAGAGTTAAGCATAGAGGGTAGAGGGTTTAAGGGTTAAGGGTTAAGGGTTTAGGGTTGAGGGTAGAGAGGAGAGAGATAAAGGGAGTAAGAGAGAGAGAGATACTTGAGAGAGGGAGAGGGGGCAGGAGGGAGAGTCTTGAGAGAGAGAGGGAGCGAGTGGGAGAGAGATAAAGTGTAGAGGGTTTAAGGGTTAAGGGTAAAGGGCTAAGGGTAGAGCAGAGAGACATAAGAGTGAGTGAGTGAGAGAGAGAGACTTGAGAGAGGGAGAGGGGGTAGGAGGGAGATACTTGATAGAGAGAGAAAGAGAGAGGGAGTGGGAGATAGATAGAGGGTAGATGGCTATGCTATCATTTTTTCACTGCAACTCAAATTGACAGAGCTGATTGATTAAGGTTCATCTTAAGGTGAATAGTTTTCATTTTATTTCTGCAAATGCTTTAACCATTGTATGTACATCTGAATGTTTTGTTGTTTAAATGCAATGTGTTTTAGTTTTCTGATTATCATTCAAAATATTAAGTATTGTTTTGAAATGTTAAAAAGAAATACTTTCATTTTAATATTCTTCACAATGTTTCATACATTGTTAACAAAAGAAAATACATAATTGAACATGTATTTCACAAATGTTGTTTTGTATTCATTTGATAAAAGAACAATCAAGAATCCCACACAAGCCGTGGGAATGACTTAAACAGTGAATCAAAAGGAGTACACTACACTACAAAAGATACAAGGAAGAGAGAACATGTAAAAGGGAGCATAATCATCATTTCTTGTTGGTGGTTTCGATTTTGTCTTCGGAGTGGTGCACCCTTCCTTGCTTTCATGCTCCAAGTGAACTTGCAAATGATGAAAAGTTTGTTAGAGCTCAGAATATACACCTCTCTACATGATCTACCAACACTAATGTAGAATATTGCTTTTGATCCATTGAAACCAGCTGAAGGAAAGATGAGTGCAAGTGGATCCAAAGGAAGAACATCATAAGAAATACTATAATTCTATTTTTTAATCTAACATTGTTTGTTTCTTGTGCAGGTATAGGAAGAGTCATGTTGTTGTTTTGTTTTGAATATCATGAAGCAAATGGTGTAAAATGGGATCCCACAAGTGTTGAGACCCAACATGCTATTCCTCAATATTTCACAGAGGAGTTTCAGAAAGGAAAAAGATAAAATGTTGCTCAAAGAAATATACATATGAAGGAATGCATTCAAATATCTTAATAACTTAAACAAGTGACCATCGAGGACAATCAAGTCAATGTGCAATGAATTGAAAATCATAGGTGATCAATTGCTCAAGTGCAGTGTCATGAAATGTGATAGTGAACAGGCATACATATGCCTTGTTTGCAATGTCATCAATTACAAATGAAGTAATTTGAGTAGTTTCAGAACAATTTTACCATGATATTGTTTCTCAAAATATTTTTTGCATAAAACATAATCAATTTCAATACTTGCTGTTTGGTAAACAAAAATGAATGAAAAATACACTAAACTATAGTTTCGTCAAGTATCGACTACAGGTGGAGTGCAAAAAATAATATTTTTCTATAGGAACATATCATTTTTTTACAAAGATCATATTGTGTTTCTCAAAGCAAAAAGAGGAATTGGAATTTCATATTCTTAGGCATTCAAATTTGTAAAATCTGCAAGTAAAGCTACAGTTTGAGCCCTAAAGAAGTGAATCATTCATGTGTTTTCAGAACGATGAGTTATTCTACAACTTCATTATGAAGGCAAATGAAGTGCCCATAATTCACATTGTTTGTATCAAGAAGTTCCAAAATGCAGTAGTGAGGGTGTTTCAGGTTCATAGATAATTGATAAATGTGCTTAATTGAGTTCTCATGGCCGCGACTTGAGAATATTTTTCCTTCAAAAATGCAAATACCCATTTAGGGTATTGTGTTCTAAACACAAGAAATTGTGCAAATTAGGTATTTCAAGCTTGTTACCAATGGTGTATGATGAGGGAATCATGAAAATAGAATACATTGAAACCCTAACATATATTCTCATGGTCATGGCCTGAGAAGAAGGTTTCTTCTATTTTGAGCAAACCCACTTGGGGTTTCCAGTTCAAGATCCAAATGATAGTGAAATATAGAGTTTCAAGCTTTTGAGCTCTTCAAAAATGGTGAAGCAATGGCTAGAGGCCATGGCCATAACAAGATCTGAAAACTCACAAATGAAACCCTTGTATCTAAAAATTGCTTTCATTAAAAGGAAAATGTTTACATTTACATCATGGGTCGATCCTAAGCAAATATTTATACAAATAAGATTATACAAGTATGGTCTTGGCTAGAGAAATGGCCGAACCAGAAATTCTGAAATCTTCATTTTTTTGTAAAGTAAAAGCTCGAGTAGCTTTTATTTAAGAGGGAAATGCATTTTAAGCCAGGAAATAGAGCTCACCTTCAATAATCTGTGAAGGAGTCCACTCACAAGCCACGACTGAAGCTTTCAAATTTTCATACATGGTTCCTCATGGCAGCCATATCAAGTGGTTAGTAGCATGGTGATGCAAAGAAACACAAAATGCATCAAATACAGTCAAAGCTCGTGGCCTAAAGGCCATTTTTATTCATTAAATGACACAATAGAGGCAACAAAATTGCAGATAGAAGACTTATGAGTGAAATTACAGTAGATAATTGATTGGAGATGACAAGCCCGAGATCGAATGGAGGTGTTGAAGCTCAAAACCCCAAACTTCCATGGTAGCGACTTGCAGAGCTTTATTTTTTCCAACCGACCAAGCCAAGTGAAAATGTGAAATCATAGGGTTTTGAATGTTTTAATCTTAGGGTTTCTTCCCTAACCCTAATCCGACTTAGGGATTATTACAATGTGTTCAAAATATCATTCCTCAAGTCCATTTCCATGGTGGCCGAAACATGTTGCTTAGGTCGACGCTTTTAGGGTTCATTTTAATATCTTTTGCCTAGGTTGATATAGGATATGCATTAAATTTGTGCTCCATAGTTTAAAATACCAAGGTAGGGTATTTTATCTAATTGAATGTCTAAGTTGTATGATTATTATCATTATCTTTTATTGATTTTATTTAAATCAATAATGGATATTTTTCCATATATTTTATGATTTTTTAAAGAAAAAATATTTGTAATAGGCATTGATATAATTATTTTTTGCAAAGATTTCCTAAAAATCTTGAATTGCAAAAAAATCATAAGATTATGGTGAGGATAGGCTTGTTTGTATTTTAAAACTGCAAATATTGTAAAGCAAAGAAAAAAGCAATGTTTTTATAGATTGCTTTAGTTTTCTTGCTATTTTTAGCAATTTTAATGAAAGCATAAAAGGTGGCCAATATCTTTAATTTGATTTTTTCTGGGTGAGTTGGAGAAGGGAAGACAAAACGAAGTTTCTATTTTCAGTTTCTAGCCAAGTTGTCTTGATTTAGAGGCTTTTTTGGATGGATGCTTTGGAGATAGTGAATTTTTATCTTTTGGATGATTTTTGGAGTTGCTTGGTGTCATCTTTTGGAGCCTTTTCTTGATCTCAAAAATGTAGAATGGTTGGCTTTTATGGAGAAGCAGTGGGCCTATTTTTTCTATCTTGGTATTGTTGAGGTCACATAATCTCTATAAGTTTGAGAAATTCTAATTTCTTTGGGTGTCAGATATTAGTTTCTTGCTCTTTCACATATTCAGAGAGCTTGAAAACTCCATTTGTATTCAGAATTTGAGAGTTATCATTCCTTCAGTTTAATAAATCAACATAATTCTCCTTCCTTATTTCTTGTTCTATGCTTTACAAATGATGATTGGATCTAATTTATGATTCGATTAGTGAATCCTTTGTATGTCTCATTGTTATAGGGTGTGTTGTAGGAGCTGTATTTGAGTTAGGTTGTGCCTTGTGTTTGTTTCAAGCCTTTGCACATATCACTATTGAGTCAGATGAATTATGAGTTTTTGAGAATTAATTTTTAAAAGGTGTTGTGAGTGAGTGAGTTATCAGAATCTTTCTAATGTTGGTTAATCATCATAGGTTATAGGATTTGAATTAGAGTTTCTTTCTCTAACCCTTTCCTCTAGAAAGCTATTATAGTAGGTGATTCATCAATGAGGAAGTCGACCTTCTCCATAGATTCATTCTCAAAATGAGTTACCCACAACTCGAGAATGTTTCCATGTTGCAATAGATTTCTAAACCTTCATGTGCAATTGGGTGAAAATCTTATTGCCAACAGTTTTTGGTATGCTCGGTGGGACCCTAGAGTCTTGTCTTTAGGGTTGTTTTAGAATTTTATAAGCTGTTGTCTAGTATATGTAGTAGAATTTTTTTTTGCCTTTTGAGGTTTTTATTAAAAATATACTTGGTGACTCATTTTTCTTATTAATTTTTAGATTCAATGCAGGTAGCTTATGAGAAGGATCTAGACCAGATCTAACCCAGTCTCATTTGATTATTTGTAGCTCTCCCCACCAAGGAGAAGAGGAAGAACACCCAGGAGGACCATTGATCTAGCAAGGAGAGCAAAATACACACCTTTGGAGCTCAGTCCTATGATTTTTGTGAAAAAGAACCCAACTCTAGTTTCACAAGAACCACCCATGGCAAGGAAATTTTCCTTTGCACCATTCAACGGTGGCAGCCTATTGATGTTAGCGAGACATGATGAAATTCTGGTTGCTACTCTGAAAGGACTACCATACTTCTCTGGTGAAGACTAGACAACTCCCATCGAAAATATTTGGGATGTAGACACCCTATGCTCAGTTCACAACATAACAGAGGAGAACGTGGCCTTGAGGTTGCTGGCTGCTTGGATGAAGGGGAAAGCCCTTCAATGGTTCAGAGGACTCCCATCCAACACCATTGCAACCTGGGACCAACTCAGAGATGATTTATATCGATAGTTCGTTGACAAGTCAGATCACCTGTCACTGCTTCAACAACTGAGCATAATCAAGCGTACTCGCCATGAGCATATGACTGAATTTAAATTTAGGTTTTAAAGAACCTAGGATAGGATACCCTTGATTGTCAAACGCACACTCAAACATGCCTTTTTGTTCTTTCTGAAAGCCTTAAATGCTGAAATATCGGTTATGATACAATCTATGAGGGGTTTCACTTTGCCTAATGCTTATGACATTACAATAAGAGCTGAGAATTTCCTTATCCAAGCCGGAAAGATAGCCCCTAGGCCACCTAAACCCATTTTTCTTGAAATTTAGTCACCTGTTCCAATGAATTTGCCTCGTATTACTATTGTTTTTCCAGTCCCAACAATAGGATATCAGGCTGTTGCTCAAGAAAATGTCATTCCTAACCAGACTAAAGAGATCCAAGAGATCAAAAGCATGCTATAGAACTTTGGTAAGACTTTCAGTAATGAGTTTGTAAGTTTGAAGAAGCAAGTCGGTCATGAACACAGGCCTTATCATGTGCCTTACCAGAAGAACCAACAAAGTAGGCCACCATTCCATAATGAATTTCAAGGACAAAAGAAGGGATTTAACCCCAAGCCTTTCCGACCTTATGATCCTAATGCAGCCGACCCTTCAAGAGAGCTCGTGCCACATAAAAATTCAGCTCAAGAGCATGATTGGTGCTACCCATGCAACAAACCGCACAACTAGGATGCGTGCATCAAAGGAATGGAGAATCAAGATCTAATGGTGTAGAACCATTATGCTGGCCCTAAGAGTTTGCAAAGTGAAAGTGTGGAGAAACAAAATAACTCAGAGGTTGCTCTGATGAATTGGCAAAGTACTGAATACTGTGAAATTTATTATCCCCAAGGGGAGAACCAACAAAGTACATCCGTGGAAGCAAACACAAGAGTGAAAAGAAGAGCGGTGGAAGTAGAGCAAAAAGTTGTCACTTCACAAAAATAAGCTGCAAGAGACCGAGCTCATGCCACTTCATCACAAACTATTCCAATTATTGGGAATTTGCATATTCTACAGAGAGAACTACAAAAATTAAGTGATGCAGTTGGGCCTTCAAGAAAACATAAGGTAAATCCTGTGTCTTTCAATGTATTTGAACACTTAAAGAAAGCTATAGTTAGCTTATCTATCATGGATGCACTGCATATTCTAGGATAGAAGGCTTTATTATAGAATTCTTTATCTAAGGTTTCATCTCCAGCTGTCATTAATGCAAAAAATGGCAGAGCTATACTTGCTAACAACTTAGAAGTCAAGGGTGAACAACAAGGTCAAGAGTTAAAACCCCCACTATTTTATCTCAGTCTCATTGTAGGAGATAGTCTGGTCCATAACTGCATGATAGACTTAGGAGCTAGTAGCTCAGTGATGCCTAAAAGTGTAGCAAATAGTTTAGGAATAGTTTACGAACCTATGGCAAAAGGGGTAGTGTAGTTGGATGGTTCTAATGTTCAAACAACAAGAATCATCAAGAGTTTGGACCTCACCTTACATATTTTCCCTAATTTTTTTGTGCATCAAGGTACCCACATAATTGAATTGCCTCCCCACTTTGTGCTTTGCCTATCTAGAGACTTTACTGCCAAGCTAGGGGGTTTTCTGTCTGTTGATTGGCCCTGCTTATTTTTTAGAACCAAGTATGGTACTAGAGTGACCATTAGGTCCGAACCTTTAGCCAAGGATCACATTGAACCATATGTCCCGAATCTTATAAATTCCAACGTATATTTCACCAGTGCATAGGAAGATCAAGCTATGACCTTAGACCACAGAAACCCTATAGAAAATGTAAGTCTAGATGAGTGGGCAGCTGAAGATCAAAAGGTTGATCCTTCTTTGTACATAGATGAAACATGATTAGGGGTCTACATGATCCATGAACCTGATGTTATTACTCTAAACCTGATTAAAGAAGAAGAGAAATCTGAGAGACAGGGAGGCCAACTTTGGAAGTTTTTTGATGGCGCAAAGAGAAAAATGGTGGCTGGTGGTGGTGCGATGTTAATCTCACTAGACGGAGATAGGTATTATTCTACCTTGAGATTTGTGTTCAGCTGTACTAACAATACAAATGAATATGAAGCTCTCATCCATGACCTAGAATGGGCCAAGAAAAGAGGTATTAAATGCATTCAAATTTATGGTGATTCAGAGTTAATTGTAAATCAAGTTAGGATTTTGAATGTCACTAAAAATTATTTACTTAAAAGATATAAGCATCGAGTTTGGGATCTGATTGAAGATTTTGATGTTGTAAATTTTCTTTCTGTTCCTAGAAGCCAAAATAAATAGGCAGATAAAATTGCTGCCCTAGGGTCACAATTTGATATCCCGAATGAGGTACATAATGTAGAGGTGCAAGAATATGTTAAAATTGGTGTTAGGCCATCTGTACCTGACAATAATGTGAGTTGGTAGGTTTTCGATAGTGATGAACAAATTGTGAGCTTCTTGATAGAAGAAGTTGAATTTGCAGATGAAAACTAGTAGAAGTGGTAACAACAGTATGGAAGTCGAATTGTACAACTGAAATCAAATAAAGTTCGAAAGGGCTTGGTGACATTACAGTCAGTTTTCAACCCTAATGATCAAGTAAGAAAAGACAAGTGCGGTATGACCATCAAATAGGAGTATTATGAAGCCATTGAAATATTCAAAGATAAACTTCTCAAGTTGGGCAAGTTATGTACTAGGGAAGAGCAAAAAGCTTTTGTTTCGTTATGTCAAGGATTCAATGATATCTTTGCTTGGTAATATAAAGATCTAAGAAGTTTTGATCCCAAACTAGCTCAACACACTATAGAGTTAGAACCCGATGCAAAACCTGTGAGGCAAAAGAAAAGACCCTTGAATCCTAAGCTTGAAAATTTAATGAAGCTTGAACTAAATAAGCTGATTGAGAGCAACATAATCTTCCCCATTAAACACACTTCTTGGGCATCCAATTTGGTCCCAGTTAGGAAGAAAAATGAGGAGATTAGGTTGTGTGTTGACTTTAGAGACTTGAACAAGGCTTCCCTGAAGGATCACTACCCACTCCCTTTGTTGGAGAAAATTTTGCAAGTTGTGTCAGGATCTGATAGATTTTATTTTCTTGATGGGTATTCTCGCTATAATTAGATTTTTGTTAGGGAGGAGGATCAATATAAAACAACATTCACCACTAAATGGGTCACCATGGCTTACGAGAAGATGCCTTTTGTTCTATCTAACAAAGGGGAAACACTCTAGAGGGAAATGGACTTGACTTTTCTTGACCTCATGAATAAAATGGTTCTTGTGTATTTAGATGACATTACTGTATTTTCCGAAGATGCTAGTGAACACCTTGAACATTTGAGACAGGTCTTTCAAAGATGCAGGGAGTTTGAAGTCTCCCTCAATCCAAAGAAGTGCATATTCTCCATCCACAAAGGTAAGATTCTAGGACATATTATCTCTAAACCAGGGATTTCTATTGATCTAGAGCGAGTTTCAGCCATACTGGAGCTACCTCTACTAGCACATAAAAAGGGTCTATAGAGTTTCGTTGGCAGAATCAATTTTGTGAGGAGGTTTATACCCAGTATTGCTGCTTTATTACAACCCCTCACAACAATTCTAAGAAAGAATATAGCTCTCAATTTTACTAAGGAGGGTAAGAGGAGCTTCAAGCAAATAAAGGAAGCACTTTCAGCTGCCCCAACCCAAATTACAACAAAGATTTTATCTTGTATGATTTTAGAGGTATTGATATTTTTTTTTCCATGTTATGCCAGCAGAATGATGAAGGCTTGGAGCAACCCGTAGCATTCTTCAGTCAAATGCTGCATGACTATGAGGTAAAATATTATTTTATGGAGAAACATGTATTTGCAACAGTTAGGAGTCTTAAAAAATTCAGACACATGCTGTCGAATAATAAAATTCATTTGTTTGTTGCTCACCCTACTATGAAAGATTTCTTGTTGAATAAGGATATGAATGATAAGAGAGTTGGGTGGATAGCCAAAGTAATGGAGTTTGATGTGGATATTAAGGTTACTAAACTAGTTAGAGGTAAAGGGTTGTGTGAGAAACTTGCTGAAGGCGCAAAAAATAGCATTGCTATAGTATTGATCAATGAAGAGCGAGTTGTTGGATCAACACCCAACACAAGTTGGGTTCAATAGATGATCCACTATCTGTAGACTGGAGAATGCGCTGAAGGCGTGGATAGAGCAAAGAGGAGGTATTTCAGATTGTAGGCCATTCCCTATGAAATCATCGATGGTGTGTTATTCAGGAGAGATTTCTAGGGTGTGCTATTGAGGTGAATCAAACTTGACCAAACAGATAAGTTGCTAAGGGAATTCCATGATGGGCCTTCAAGAGGCCACTTTGTTGCACGAATGAAAAAATTGAAAATAATGAGGGCTGGTTATTACTAGCCAGACATATTCAAGGACGCATTCAAGTGGGTGAAGAAATGTGAAAAATGCACATTGTTTGTAGGGAGGCAAAGAATCACAGCTCTTCCCTTAAATCCTATTCAAGTAGAGCAACCCTTTGCCAAATTGGGGCTTGACTTTATTGGGCTGATTAATCCACCCTCAAGTGCTGGTCACAAGTGGATTTTGACTGCCACAAATTATTTTACTAAGTGGACCGAAGGTCTTGCTCTAGAAGAAGTAAATGAAACTTCTATTCTGAATTTTTATTGGGACTTAGTGTCCAGATTCGATGTTCCAGATTCCATTATTTTTGATAACACTTTGGATTTTATTGGTCTAAATATTTTTGACTGGTCTATAAGAAATAATATCCTCCTGAGTACTTCATTTAACTATTACCCATAGGGTAATGGACAAGAAAAATCTACCAATAAGAATCTGATCAGGATCATCAAGAAAGCCACCAAGGACAATCAAAGAATGTGGCACAAAAAGTTTAAATCAGCCCTTTGGGCAAATAGAATAACCCCCAAAAAGGGCTACTGGTTGTTCCTCGTATGTTCTTACTTATGGAAAAGAAGCCAAGTTACCATTCTCCATTGAGTTACCTACTTTGAACTTTATCAAAGAGCTTGAGCTCTTAGAGGAGCACCCCATGGAGGTTAGACTTGCACAACTAATGGAATTGGAAGAAGCCAAAAATGAAGCATGGAAGAAGCTTGAAATTCATTAGGCACAGATGAAGAGCTCCTTTGACAAAATAGAAAAATTTAGGGAATTCGTTGTTGGGGACTTCGTACTGAAATGGGATGAATACAAGAGCAAGCCCGAGAGGCATTCCAAATTTGATGCCATGTGGGATGGACCGTATGTGATTACAGAATGCAAAGAGCATAATTCATTCAAGTTGTCTAAGTTAAGTGGAGAAGTACTTTCAATCCCTGTCAATGGGATCTATTTAAAACATTGCTTTTGAGGTTTGAAGTTCTACCTTGTACTATAGTAGAGTAGTTGTTGTTAATAAGTGCTTGGAGAACTTTCCTTTTGGTTCTTTTTTTTTTTCATAAGTGTTGTAGCACATGGTTTTGTGGCTGTTAGGGCCTGTTGTTCTACTTTTATTTTGTTTTGTTCTTTGCTGCTGTTTGGAGGAGTGTTGTTTCAGTTTCATAATTTTTCAGTTATGGGGGGAAGAATTGACCCATGCCCAATGGATCTACATAAGGAAACTGGCCTAATTCTCAACATACAAGCATCTACTAGAGGTCACCAAGAGTGTTATCAATTTTTCATCACAACTCAAATTGACAGAGCTGATTGATTAAGGTTCATCTTAAGGTGAAGAGTTTTCATTTTATTTCTGCATATGCTTTAACCATTGCATACATTTAAATGTTTAGTTGTTTAAATGCAATGTGTTTTAGTTTGTTGATTATCATTCACAACATTAAGTATTGTTTTGAAATGTAAAAAAGAAATGCTTTCATTCTGATATTCATTCACAATGTTTCATACATTGTTAACAAAAGAAAATTCATAATTGAACATGTATTTCACAAATGTTGTTTTTTATTCATTTGATAAAAGAAGAATCAATAATCCCACACAAGCTATGGGAATAGCTGAAACAGTGAATCAAAAGGAGTACATTACACTACAAAAGATAGGAGGAAGAGACAACATGTAAAAGGGAGCATAATCATCATTTCGTGTTGGTGGTTTCGAGTTGCCTTTAGAGTGGTGCACACTTCCTTTCTTCCATTCTCCAAGTGAATCTACAAATGATGAAAAGTTTGTTAGACCTCATACTATACACCTCTCTACATGATCTACCAATAATAATGTAGAATACTGCTTTTGATCCATTGAAACCAGCTGAAGGAAAGATGAGTGCAAGTGGATCCAAAGGAGGAAACATTATGAGAAACACTGTAATTCTTTTTTTTAATCTAACATTGTTTGTTTCCTATGCAGGTATAGGACAAGTCATGCTGCTGTTTTGTTTTGAATATCATTAAGCATGCGGTGTAAGATGAGCTCCCACAAGGGTTGAGACCCGACATGCTATTCCTCAATATTTCACAGAGCAGTTTCAGAAAGGAAAAAGATAAAATGTTGTTCAAATAAATATACATCTGAAGGAGTGTATTCAAAAATCTTAAGAACTTAAACAAGTGGCCATCTAGGACAATCAAGTCAACGTGCAATGAACTGAAAATCATAGGTGATCAATTTCTCAAGTGTAGTGTCATGAAATGTGATAGTGAACAGGCATACATATGCCTTGTTTGCAATGTCATCAATTACAAATGAAGTAATTTGAGCATTTTGAGAACAATTTTACCATGATATTATTTCTCAGAATATTTTTTTGCATAAAATAGAATTAATTTCAATACTTGTTTTTTGGTAAACAAAAATGCATGAAAAATATAGTAGACTGTAGTTTCGTCAACTATCGACTACAGGTGGAGTGCAACAAACAATATTTTTCTATAGGAACATATATTTTTGTTACAAAGATCACATTGCATTGCTCAAAGGAAAAAGAGGAATTGGAATTTCATTTTCGTAAACATTCAAATGTGTAAAATCTGCAAGCAAGTAAACCTACAGTTCGAGCTTGGAAGAATTGAATCATTCATGTGTTTTCAGAACGATGAGTTATGCTACAACTTCATTATGAAGGAAAATGAAGTGCCTAAATTTCACATTGTTTGTATCAAGAAGTTCCAAAATGAAGTAGTGAGGGTGCTTTAGGATTATAACTAATTGATAAATGTGCTTAATTGAGTTCTCATGGCCGCGACCTGAGAATATTTTTCTTTCAAAAATGCAAATACCCATTTAGGGTATTGTGTTCTAAACACAAGAAACTGTGCAAATCAAGTATTTCGAGCTTGTTACCAATGGTGTATGACCAGCGAAGCATGAAAATAGAATACATTGAAACCCTAACATATATTCTCATGGTTGCAGCCTGAGAAGAAGGTTTCTTATGTTTCGAGCAAACCCACTTGGGGTTTCGAGTTCAAGATCCAAATGACCGTGAAATATAGAGTTTCGAGCTCTTCAAAAATGGTGAAACAATGGTTACAGGCCGCGACCATAACAGGCTTTGAAAACTCACAAACGAAACCCTTGTATCTAAAAGTGCTTTCATTAAAAGGAAAATTGTTTACATTTACATCATGGGTCGAGCCCAAGCAAGTATTTATATAGAGAAGAATATAAAAGTCTGATCGCGACTAGAGCAATGGCCGAACCAAAAATTCCAAAATCTTTCTTTTTTTTGTAAAGTAAAAGCTCGAGTAGCTTTTATTTAAGAGGGAAATATATTTTAAGCTAGAAAATAGAGCTCACATTCAGTAATATGTGAAGGAGTCCACTCACAAGCCATGACCGAAGCTTTCAAATGTTCATACATGGTTCCTCATGGTGGCCATATTAGGTGGTGAGTAGAATGGTGACACAAAGAGACATGAAATACATCAAATACAATCGAAGCACATGGCCTAAAGGCCATTTTTATTCATCAAACAACACAACAAAGGCAACAAAAATGCAGGTAGAAGACTTACGAGTGCATTCCAGTGGAGAATCGACTGGAGATGACAAGCCTGAGCTCAAATGGAGGTGTTGAAGCTCAAAACCCTAACTTCCATGGCGACGGCTTGCAGAGCTTTTTTTTTTTCAACCGACCAAGCCAAGTGAAAATGCGAAATCATAGGGTTTCAAATGTTTTGTTCTTAGGGTTTCTTCCCTAACCCTAATTTGACTTAGGGATTATTAGAAATGTTTTCAAAATATCATTCCCCAAGTCCATTTCCATGGTGGCCGAAACATGTTGCTTAGGTCAACCCTTTTAGGGTTCATTTTAATATCTTTTGCCTTGGTCGATATAGGATAGACATTTAATTTGTGTTCCATAGTTTAAAATACCTTAGGGTATTTTATCTAATTGAATGTCTATGCCTTAGGATATGCTTGTTTGTATTTTAAAACTGCAAATATTGTAAAGTAGAGACAAAAGCAATGTTTTTATAAATTGTTTTAGTTTTCTTGCTATTTTTAGCAGTTTTAATGAAAGCATAAAAGGTGGCCAATATATTTAATTTGATTTTTTCTGGATGAGTTGGAGAAGGGAGGAGAAAATGAAGTTTCCATTTTCAGTTTCTAGCCAAGTTGTCCTGATTTAGAGGTTTTTCTAGATGGATGCTTTGGAGATAGCTAATTTCTATCTTTTTGATGATTTTTGGAGCTTCTTGGTGTCATCTTTTGGAGCCTTTTCTTGAGCTCAAAAATGTAGAATGGGTGGCTTTTCTGGTGAAGCAGTGGGCCTATTTTTTCTATCTTGGTATTGTTGAGGTCACATAATCTCTATAAGTTTTAGAAATTCTAATTTCTCTTGGGGTCAGATATCATTTTCTTGCTCTTTCACATATTCAAAGAGCTTGAAAACTCCATTTGTACTCAGATTTTGAGAGTTATCACTCCTTCATTTTAATAAAATGGTAGAAATCTCGTTCCTTATTTCTTGTTCTATGCTTTGTAAATGATGATTGGATGTGCATTGTGATTCAATCAGTGAATCCTTTGCATGTCTCATTGTTATAGGGTGTTTTGTAGGAGTTGTATTTGAGTCAGGTTGTGCCTTGTGTTTGTTTCAAGCCTTTTCACACATTACTGTTGAGTCAGATGCATTGTGAGTTTGTGAGAATTAATTTTTAAAAGGTGTTGTGAGTGAGTTATTTATCCGAATCTCTCTAATGTTGGTTAATCATAGGTTATAGGATTTGAATTACAATATCTTTCTCCAACCCTTTCCTCTGCAAAGCTATTGGAGTAGGCGATTCATCAACGAGGAAGCTGACCATCTCCAGATATCCGTTCTCAAAATGAGTTACCCACAACTCAAGAATGTTTCCATGTTGTAATAGGTTTTTGAGCCTTCATGTTTAGTTGGGTGCAAATCTTATTGCCAACAGGTTGATGGTAGAGGGTAGAGGGGAGAGAGATCGAGGGAGTGAGTGAGAGAGATAGAAAGACCTGAGAGAGGGAGAGGGGGTAGGAGGGAGAGAGAGAGAGAGAGAGAGAGAGAGAGAGAGAGAGAGAGGATAGGGAGATGAGAGATAGAAAGATGAGGGAGGGATAGATATGTAGGTAGAGAGAGTTGAGATAGAGACAAAGTAGAGAGGGAAGGAGAAAGGGGAAGGGAGGGATAAGTTAGAGAGAAGAAGGAAGATGGAGAGATTGAAAGAGGGAAGGAGGGAGAGAGGGAGAGAGAGAATGAGGTATAGAGGAATGGGTAGGTAGAGAGAAGTAGAGAGGCAAGGATGGAGAGAGAGGTACGTAGAGAGAGGAAGGGGAGATATGGAGAAGTAGAGAGGGAAGGAGAGATGGATGGAGAGGTAGGGATCGAGGGAGAGATAAAGGGGAGTAGAGAGGGGAGAAAAGGAAGAAGAGGTAGGGAGGGAGAGAGAGATAGGTGAGATATAGAGAGAGGAGGAAGGGAGGGATATTTATGGAGAGAGAGGTGAGATAGAGAGAAATGAAGTAAAGAGGGAAGGGGGGAGAGAGAGGTGATAGAGTGAAGTAGAGACATAAGGAGGAAGGTAGAGAGATTGAGAGAGGGAAAGAGAGAGGGAGAGAGAAAGAGGTATATAGGGGTAGGTTAGATAGAGAGATGTAGAGTGAAGTTTGGTGGAAAATAGAGAGAAGGGAGGGATAGGTAAAGATGGATAGTTAAGATAGATAAAAGGAGAGAGAGAGATAGGTAGAGAGAGGGAAATGAGAGATAGAAAGAGGGAGAGGGAGTGAGGAGAGAGAAAAAGGGGGAGGGAGGGAGAGATAGAGAGAGTAGAGAGGGAGGAGAGAGATAAAGAGAGGTGATAGAGAGAGAAGTAGAGGGGGAAAGATGGTGGAGATATTGAGAGAGAGGAGTCAAGGAGGGAGAGAGAAATAGGTATAGAGGGACAACTAGGTAGAGAGAAGTAGATGTGAAAAGAGAGATATAGGGAGAGGTAGGGATGCAGAGAGAGGTGAGACAAAAATAGAGAGAGGTCTAGGTAGATAAAGGGAGGAGGAGATAAAGAGAAGTATAGAGGGAGGAAGAGGTAGGGATGGAGAGAGAGAGGTGAGAGAGATAAGACAGAGGAGGGAGGGATAGGTAGGGAGAGAGAGGTGAGATAGAGAGAAAGAGAGTAGAGAGGGAAGGGTAGAGAGAGAAGTGAGATAGGTGATAGAGATGTGTGATGGAGAGAAAAGTAGAGAGGTAAGGAGGAAGGTGGAGAGATTGAGAGGGAAGGAGGGGGAGAGAGAAAGATGTATAGAGGGATAGGTTAGATAGCGAGAAGTAGAGAGCAAAGGTGCGTGAAAGGAAGAGAGAGAGGGGGAGAAAGAGAGGTGAGATAGAGATAAGTAGAAAGGGAAGGAGAGAGAGGGGGAGATATAGAAAATTAGAGAGGGAGGGAGGGAAGGAGAGAAGTGAGATAAAGAGAAATAGAGAGGGAAGGAGAGAGAGAATGATGAGATAGAGAGTAGAGAGGGAAGGAGAAAGAGAGGGAATTGTAGAGTGAGAGAGAAAGAGGGGAGAGAGGGAGAGAGGGATAGCTAAGTATAGAGAGAGGTGATATAGAGTAGAGAGATATATAGAGATTAAAGGAAAAGGAGGGGAGATAGAGAAATGTAGAGAGGGAAGGAGGGAGGGAGATAGATATTGGAGAGGGAAGGAGAGAGAGAGATGGACATGTAGTGACGTAGTTCTTGAGCTCAAGGGAGAGATTGTGAGATAAAGGGATGGAGATAGTGAGAGAGAGAGAGGTCTAGAGAATAAGAGATGAAAATGAGTTAGATAGAGAGAGAAAGATAAAATTTTACCTCTTAATTATTGAAATTTGACCTCCTGATTACTGAAATTTGACATGTTGATTACTGAAATCCGACTAAGTTTAAAATTTTTAAGATCTTCCAAAATCTAGAATTTGCATTATAACTATTAGATATTGAAAACCACTGTCAAACATCTTACCTATATACATGAAATATAACTTAAAGTATAAGAAAGTAAATTTTCATATGTAAATGTCAACTTATACTTAAATGCTTATTTCATATATATAGTTTCCCTAATAGAGAAAGAGAAAATCAGAGAGTTTAGAAAAATGCATTCCAAAAGTCATGAATGACATTTTGCAAGCACCAAATTTGACGCTCGCCAATTTGGCATGAGCCAAATGCGTTGCTTCATATCGCTAGCGCCAAATGTCATTCATATAGTTTCCCCGACAAAGAAAGAGAAAATCAAGGAGTTTAGAAAAATGCATTCCAAAAGTCATTAATGACATTTGGCAAGCGCCAAATTTGGCGCTCACCAAATGAAGCAACCTGTTTGACGAGTGCCAAATTTGGCATGTGCCAAATAGGTTGCATTTGGAAATACCAACCCAATGGGTTGGATTTTGCATTGGGCATCCGACCCAAAGGTTTGGACAACCATTTCATGAAAAAGACATGATTTTTTGAAAGGGTGCCAAATTTCCTCATATTTCCATCCGTGCTCCCCGTCTCATTTGCACATCTTTCAATGCAAGTTTATAAAAAAATTGTGATAGCATTAACCTCTCTCTTAGCTATTTAAATATATAATTTTTTTTTCATTTTAATTTAGTTAAGGTTTTGATCCATGGCTTCTATTGTAAATGCCTCCATTTTTGGTAAAAAACCAACATGTGCTAGTTTTAGGATAGATTTTTATTCGTTCATTGAAATGTGAAACAAATTAATTTTTTTGAAACTATACTCCATTCTACACATGATGAAAAAAAAATCAATTTTCAAATAATTTTCAAAAAATTAGTGGGGAGCATGCTCAAATTTCAACTTTTCAGGATGTGTCCAGTTTGAAAATTCATAAAATATTATATATTCATTTAAAAAATTATCCGAAAGAACGAGGATAAACTACATGGTGTTAACTAATTTCTCATTGTTGAGATTTTTGAAATTCTAAAAAAAGTTAATCAAAAAGGGGGGAGCCCTCAGGCGCTATGTTGTTTTTTTTTAATAAAAACAAGACCTATTTTGGCCCCCCCTTTTTGAAACCCTTAATCTTCGTTAATTTCAGAAAAAATTAGTAACTTAGAAACTAGACTCGGAGCACTTCAACTTTTGTTGTTGTTGCATGTTTAAATTTTGAGTGTAACTATCTTCATTTTCTCATGCAAATCAAATTTTACTGATTTAAAAAAAAAAGTGACATCTTAAGAACCAAAATTGTGTCATAGATCCATGCACTTACCCTATAGTGCCTACATATGAGGCGAGTAGCAATATGGTCCCACTTTGGAAAACCCCATATGAACACAAAAAGAGGGAGGAAATAGGGTGAATCGAGAAGTTATTCATCACCTTGGAAAACCCCTCACGAGCATAAAAGGATGGTAGGGGATAAGAAATTTTTATCCTATTTGGAACATGGTAGGGCATTTCGAGGACAAAAACCAAATCAATTTTAAAAAAAGAAAAGAAAAAGAGTAGTGGCGGCTCAAGACCAAGTACGGTATAACCTTAGCAATTGGGATTACCTCTGTATGTCTTAAAATGCTAAGCAAAGGAAAATGCATTGGTGGTGACAAGCAACAAAATTAATGATGGAAATAATCAACTTGTCGTCACATCTTGAAGCAAAGGAACAAGGTGACACAAGCAGAGTTAATTGTTTGAATTGACATGATTTAAATAGCCTGCTCATTGAAGAGGATCGAGCACACGAAGTGCCAATTCACACCCCTATTCTTTGTTTCTGCGTCGCTCATCCCTGTCAAGCCATCCTACTCAGTGGAGAAAATATCTTTTATTAACTTGGTGTGGCCTCTTGTGCAGGTACAGGTAGCCCATTATGGCAAGTAATTTGCCCAACTCAAGCCAATTTCATACTCACACGCATAAAATAAATGGTAGTTTGTGCCTAGTGATTTGTCATGTAGGGATGTGACAGTACTCATCAAAATTTTTACACCTCTCATAGGACACTTTCGGTTTGCTACAGGCTCTCATTAAAATTCTTTTATTTAACCCCATATGGAAGAATTTCCAAAGCATTCTACAACTGCCTTGGCTTTCTCTGCAAAGGTTGGCGAGCTTGGGGAAGTAAACTTTAGAATCAATTTGTTGCAGGGAGGCAAGGTGTGAAGAATTATGGAGCTCAGGCCCTGGAATCGTTGAATTCCAATGAAGTCAAAAGAATGGGAAAGGCCTTTTGAGAGTTATCTGTCGCATGAGTACATGGACACTGTGTTCAACCTAGACTGCAACAGGGTGGAAGAGTGTGTGCGCACGGTTCTTGGCAATGAGATAACCAGTCCAGAGGTGAGGCGAGCTATTCTCCCCTCCCAGGTACTCTCAATTTTCTTCTCAAATTTGTATGATTTGCTCTAGTCACTAGGAGACCTAGAATAAATTGTAGAGAAGTATGTGAAAGATATTTTTCTTGAGGATAATGCCCTTCTTAAAGGAGTGCGAAAATATGACTTTCATAATGGAAAAGGATATGTAGGAAGACTTTTCCCCCACAAATACTTGAAGCAAAGGCCTGAATTCACATACATTTTCAAGGGAATTAGGTAGGCCTTTGAATGCAAGTCCGACCACATATTTCTTAGAGCAATACGTAGGAATTCTCAACGCATCTGCACTACCATGGACATAAATATGAAGGAGAAATACTATGCCATTGCCTTCCTCTGTGCGTTTACAAACCACCCTCCATTGCATTCCTTCCAAGGATTTTCCTCTCAGACGGAGTATGCATCACCAACGACCCAAGATTTGAATGTCCCCACTGTGCAGGGTGACTTCGACGCGACAGAGGTAGGGGAAGATGAAATGCAGAAGGACAAGGAGAAAAATACCCTAGTGTGGAACATATGGAGGAGTAATGCCTGCATCTGGACATCATTTTGAATAATGCTCAACATTTTGTACTAGGTTTTTTTGTGTTTTTTAGAAAATAGTTTATAAGGAACGAATGTTATGTTTCTGAAAGCTCTCAATGCTTAGTAATATGTATTTTGTAATAGTCTTTGAGAGACTCTATGAATGTCCAGAAGGATCTAGGCTCTCTGAAAATAAGTTAAAAGCCAAAGAAATGCAAGAAAATGCTTTGTCATTTGTAATGGTATGAAAAGAACAGGCACCACTAAAGGCATGACTTACTAGCCTATGCATACGTATCTACAAGGCAATGTAGCATTAGGAGAAGCAACTCCAATTTTTTGTAATGGTTGATGAAAAACCATATGTAAATCCTTTTTACTAATATATAATATAAATATATAGGCTATATGCCTTTTACCAAAAAAAAAAAATTACATTATTGTTTATAATCAGTAGCATACTATTATCATGGGTGTTAATGATATATTTGAAAATTGTCCCTTCATTCTCCAAGATCACCATTATAGTCTCTTTTTCTTCACCAACTAAAAAATGCACTATACTAAAAAAAATTCAAACTATAAAAAAATTATACCTATTTATTCATTATAAAAGCATGCTCAAGGTTGACAAGCTCATCAATTGCTTGGTTGGAACTAGGGTGGTCAAGGATTCAAGATTAAATTTAATTTGATCCACATACTTTTTGAATAAAAGTTTAATATTTTTTAATAAAGAATATTTGATTATATAATTATTTATTTTTAAAGTAAACTATACAACAAATTTGTTTTTATTAAAAATCTAAAAAATCAAAAAAACCAATTCATAATATAAAATAATTCTATTATCATATTTTATATTAGATTTTCTTTAAACATTTATGATCAAGCATTATATTTTACATATTAATGTTAATTAATATTTATGTTTTTATATTATCTATAAAATTCAAATTATAATATTACAAAGGTAACAAGAGAATGTGGTAACACAATATATATTCAAACCTTATGTAAGAGCTTATGTCATATTGATATTACAAAGGTAACAAGAAAATGTTTGACGTAACTCAAGACCTTTGCTATTCAAGCCAATGGATAATGACCATATTTCTAGAAAGTCAACTTTAGAAGCGAGATATTTTGAATTTGAAATATGAGTACTATCTTGTAAGTGTTGTTCTATTTAGGTAACATAATTATGGGCGTGACCTTGTCTAAGGAAATATTTTTTCTCAAAAATGGGCTAGTATTTCTATGAAATGATAGATTTAGCACAAAAAAGTGATGGGTTAAATATTAGGGATATGTACTAAACCAAAAGAAATAGATTCAGTGATATAAAAATAAATTTAAAAAATTGATATAAAATAACATAAAATAAATAGATAAAAGAGTAAAATATTTTTTTACACTACATAAAAATAAAAAATATGTACTTTTATCCTCTACAAAAAGAAAAATGATAGACCTCTATTTTTTTTAATTTTAACTCTTCCATATAATGGTACACTCCCTTATTCGATATATTTATGATTATCAAATTTTAATTTATATATATTAGATGCCAAACAAAAGATTTTGGTAATATAATGTGATATAAATATATTAAATGATATATTAATCCAAGTAACCCATGCGGGCAATAATGTTTAGGAAGGATGAAGTTTGTTTATCTATTTCGATACTTTTTTATGTATTTAAAAATTGATGGTAGAGCTTTTGATGTTGATTCTATGATATGCTACAATTGAAAATCAAACCCTAGAATCTGTTGATGGACTTGAAATATGTAATTATGAATGATCTCTTTTGGCTATTGTTATAATGTGAACTTGGGAATGCCACATAGTCAGTTCTAGAATTAGATTGTGTTAGATATTTTGTTTTTGTTAATATAGCCTTATTTTTGACTAACAAACCTTGTAGAATATACCTATGCCTTTTGTACCTATCATCAAGAAAAGTTGTGCTAAAATGCATAGTGAAATTTATCGTAGGATGGATAGAAGACCTTCAAATTTCTTGCTAATAGTAGATTCCCTTAATATTTATTGTACAAAATCCATAGAAACACCTTGCAACAATATAATGCAGGTAAGAGTAAAGATGCTGTAATGTTTGAAGTGATATTTCTAGATGCACAAATTTATTCTCCAAATTTATTTATGATGTTTTTCTAAAGAATTAGGATTATCTATAAATACACAATTCTAGATACTCAACTTGAGGTATTTGACACACATGTCGATGAGGTAGTCATCAAATTTTAGAAAAGATGGCTTTAGGAGTGAGATATATCAAATTTGAATTTGGTGGACTAGGCTACATGGTGTTAATTATTTCATATACAAGGCCATTCTATGTAGCTTAGTCCAAGCTACCAAGTGACCAAAAGGACAAGATTGGTATCGAATAAAGTACAATGTGGTCTATAAAAGGGTCAAAATAGTCCTCAATAAGATAGAAATATCCATACAATGATCATGTTTGACTTCATGAAAATAAGGAAAAAAATGAGTTATCATTTTTTGGTGAAAGAAAAGGTTTCAAGACAATATAAGATACTCTTAATCATCAAAATATTTAGGATGGTATATGACATCCAAGGGTAGGATCTAGTAGAAGAGAAACTAAGATAAAAGTAATGTTACTAGCTTATGTATGAAACTACCAATTTCTAACAAGCATTGGTTTTAGAATGATTGCCTAGGATGAATTTGTAGAAGGAGAAGTAATAGTTTTGTTAGTGATGTTTTTGTTATAAAATAAGTATTTTGGTGAAAAATGGTTTATAGTTTCCTCAGATATTAAGCTCACTTGAATTTTGGTCTTTTGTCCCCAATTCTAAAGTATAAGTAAAATTATGTACACTCAATTTAGGAACTAGACACTATATGTTTGGGATTAGAAGTGAGCTTTTTTGATTCATAGTTTCAATATATATTTTTCTTAGACAAAGAATTAAAAAAGAAGCATTACATAGTTGTTAGTGATCTCAGGGAATGAACTGAGTTAGATTTAGGTTGGTTTTGTACTCAAGTGGCTAAGGTTTTAATTTCCTTTAATCTATTGGACTTAACTTGTGATTGATTAGATTGCATTTTCCTAGATTTTTCTCCCATGAATGGGTTTATTCAAAGCAAATACTTATCTTCTATTGTTGTTGTATGGTTTCTCTCATTTTCTTAGAATTATGAGGTTTTTATTGTGAATTGAATTTTAGTTAATAATTTCTATTAAATATGTATGTTAGTGACACTTGCATGATAGAACCATTCTAAGTTATAGATCATAGTGGGTAAGGAAATTTTAGTTGATGAGATCAATATTTGGGTAAGTCTGTGTGTCAAAAAGTTTAGTTATACTTATGATAGTAACCAAAATAACATAAAAATAATATTTGACACTATATATTATGCATGCTTTTATCTCTTTCTCTCTACACTTTTCTATGCATGTGAATATACATAAATCATGCATGCCAAAGAAACATATGGAGTAAATAAAATTATGAAGTAAACCTAGGATATAGTATTGGATATGCCTTGATATCCTTGTGAAACTATAAAATTAAATCATCCATACCTACACATAGAGTCAATAGCTTCACCCAAGAGACAAAATTATTAGAAAAAATGTATATAATAATTAAACATTACATTACTTGTGAAGTAGAAAGTATGCAAATTTTGCATTGTATATTATTGCACGTATATAAGGCACCAATAATTTATGATTGAGTTGACTCTCATGACATATGCAAGCATGGCCAATCTTGTTGTGAATAGAATCATGATGTATAGGGAAATCATGGAGTTATGATTGATTTAGCACCCATAATGTACGCAACCATTAAGCCATGTAGAAGATGAGTACAAATAAAATTATGATGCATATCTTAACCATGGAGTTTTTGTAAGTTGGAACTCATGAAGCATGTAGAAATAAACAATGAAAAAATAAAAATGATAGATATTATATGCCCCCTCAAATTTATTGTGAAATTTCATTGAGAATTTGATTTGAGAAGATGAGAAAAAGCTTACTAATTTTTTTTGGCAACATGATCCAGCTCTAGATGTAATTCATATGATGCATGCGTTATATAACATTTAATTATGGGAAATAGTTTCCTCTAATAGTGGTACCCATGTGAGAACACACATTAGTTTAAAATTTGATCTATCAATATCATAATGTAAGATCAATGCAAGTAGTATTCTATATGATATGATCATGTATAAGAAAAATATGAAAAGTATGATGTAAGATATGATCATGTAAAAATATATAAGTAATGTAATGGAAATTTTTATCATGAAAGCTCAATAGGATACATGGTATTTTGAAGTATTATCATGTAAAAATAATGACAATACATATCATATGAAATATAATCATGTAAGATTCATAGAATAATGTGATAAGTTATAATGCATTTTTCTCCAAGGAGAGATGAAGTAGTACTTGTGGGTAAGTGCAAAAATATGGGGGACCAAAAAGGGATCTTAAGTGGCCACTTTTTTTTGAAATCAAGAAATATCGACCTTAAATGAGAAATTAAGTATAGTTACACTCAAAATTTTAAGATGTAATGAAAACAAGAGTCTTAGTGCTTCAAATCCACTTTCTAAACTACTATTTTTTCAAAATGGTAGAGATTAAGGGGTTCAAAAAGGGAGGCCACACAAAGTGGTCCTATTTTGTTTGAAAAAAATAAATATAGGAGCTCATGTGCCCCCCCTAAAATGTTAATTTTTTATAATATTTAAAAATCATTTCAGTGAGACACTAGCTAACACCATGTAGTTTATGCCTGATTTTTTGATAAATTTTTAATGAATATATGATTTTTTACTAATTTTTAAAGTGGACACATTCTAAAAAGTAGAAAATTGAGCATGCTCACCCCTAAGTTTTTAAAAAACTGATTAAAAAATAATTTTATTTGAATATGTGTGTAGAATGAAGTCTAGTTTCTAAGATTTTAATTTATTTGAAGTTTTGATAAATAGTTAAAAATATATAAAAGAATATCACATTGGTTTTTAATGAATATATGAAGAGATAAATATACTCTTTACCTGGGTATGTGCATTATGTTGATGTATCAAGATGGAGAGAGTTTTCAAGATGCAAATTGTTGAAGGCAAGGGTATTATAGTTGATCAAATAGAAAATAGAGTGAATAGGTGTTTAGGTTTTGAGTGCACAATAATTTAAGTCATGCAAAGTGCATAAAATGGTGAAAGTAAATTGATTCTAGAGCATCTTTCAGCAACTTCAATCTTTCATGCTTTTGATTATTTGCTTGGGCTACCATAGGTTTTGGGCTGCCATTTGGGATTTGTTTTTATATGCAGAACAATGTTGTAGACATATACTGGCAGCATAACCAATGTTTTATCTTTAATGTACGTCTATTATATATTTATATAGATATATGGGCTATTGGCATTTTGATTGAAAAAAACCAAAATAAATTAAAGATGAAAACATTAACATAATCAAAACATGAAAAAATTACACAGTTAGATAGCCAAGAGAGAGTTTAACATTATTGTGGTATATTTTCGACAACATTGGAATACGTGCAAACTTGATGGTAAGCACACTCAAGATTATGTCAAGCTTTCTACTATTTACAAAAAACCATCCTTAGACATTAAAAAGTCACTCCAAACCTTTGGGTTGGAAGCCCAAGGAAAATAAAAGGTAAAGGCTTAAAAATTTCCAAAGCAAGACATAACACAAGCTTATTGTAACATGCTCATGTTATGTTAAAGAAAACATAACGTGATCATATTATAACTTGCTTGTGTTATGTTTTTCTTTGTATATTTATCTCCCTCATGTTATTTTTTTTCACATAATGCAAATATATTATAATACGCTTGCATTATGCTTTGCTTAGTATATTTATCTATCCATCCCTTTGTTCTCTCTCCCACTCTATCGATCCTTCCCTCTCTCCATCCCTATGTTCTCTTTCTCTCTCCCCCTGTTTAGGTCTCACCCTCTCTACATCTCCCTCCTTTCTTACCCCTCTCTCTTTTTTCTTCTCTCCCCACCTCTTCTCTTTCTCCCCTCTCTAGGTTGTTACCTCTTGATTTTTCAATTGAGGGTATAGATTTTAGGATTGAGGGTATAAGGCTTAGGGTTGAGGGTATAAGGTTTAGGGTCGAGGGAGTAGATCCTATGATTGAGGGATATTGTTTAAGCTTTAGGGTATAGGGTATAGGGTTTATAGTGGAGGGTATAAGGCATAGGGTTTAGGGTTGAGGGTATGGGTTGATGGTACTGGGTATAAGGTATAAGGTATAGGGTATAGGGTTTAAGGTATAGGGTTGAGGGTATTGGGTATTGGGTATAGTGTCGAGGGTATAGGGTTTATGAGTGTCAGGTATAGGGTCGAGGGTATAGGTTCAGGGTTTAGGGTTGAGGGTATGGAGTTTATGGTTGAGGGTTTAGTGTATAGGCTTTAGGTCCTAGAGTTGAGGGATAGTGTTTAGGGTTGAGGGTATGGAGTTTATGGTTGAGGGTTTAGTGTATAGGATTTAGGTCCTAGAGTTGAGGGATAGTGTTTAGGGTTGAGAGTATAGGGTTGAGTTTCTAGGGTATAGATTTTAGGGTTTAGGGTCGAGGTTATTGGGTATAGGGTCAAGGCTATAATGTTTTGTTGAATGTACACAATCTAGGGTGATCCCACAATAGCGGGTTACACTTTTTGACCAAACTTGACATTGAACTGAACTTTTTTAACTAAATAATCACTTTCGAACACCTATAGCTGCTAAACCATGATGAATTTGAAGATGATGCAAAATAGTAATTTGTGACATTTTATTTGTAGATTCTAAATATATATATTTTAAAATTTATGGAATGAAATAGCATTTTATTTTCCATCTCCTTTGATAACTAGTTTTTAACAATATTAAACAACATTTTTAAAGAGTGATGTTTATTGTATACATTAATTTTTTTCTATGAAGGATAAAATTCTAGAGTTTTTTCGAAATTAGATTTGTAACTATGATATATAGCTCCTTCATTTGGTTTCATATTTTTTTATTGAATATTTTGTTAATTAAGTTTTGAAACTTCAAACCAATTATAATTTAGACATAGGTTAACTATATAACACAACTTTTTCTATATGTATCCAAATTCATTTTTTTTGTTGGATCAAGGACATCAATACCAACAACATAGATATTTTTTAGATTTTTTTTTTGCAATCTACGATTTTTCCACATGTGCAAAACAAAGAGCTTGATTTTTGGTGAAAATTGCATTGAAAAGAAATCAAAATAAAAATAATAATCAAATTAAATATATTTAAAATTACACTTTTTGGGAAGCTTATAATAAGGACTACATATACTTACAAAATACAAATTTAAATGAATTCATTTTATCCCCCAAAAGATAAATCAAAAGTGGTTTTTATTAGCATTTTGATAGGTGTCTAGAGGAGACTCCATTATAGGCATGGTTTAAAACTAGCGAGGTTCTATCCAAGTGGTCTTGATCTCTGGGGATTTGATCAAGCCCTCTTCAATTAAAATCCTTTAAACCATAACCTTTCAAGGCTTAACTCATTATATTTTCTAAAAATATGTGATTTTAGCAAAAATCAGGATGTCCTAGAAAGTGTAACCCATTATTGTGGCAACATCCAAGAAAAATGAGAAGGGGGGGTGAATCAGTTGTACATTAAAACTTCAAAACCCTTATAAAAATTCAGATCCACATCAACTAAATTAACCCTGAATCTGTTAGAATGATTTAGCATGAAAGCAAATAATAGAAAATTGAAACAAACCAACACCATAAACAATAGAACACCAGATTTATGGGAAAACTAAAGAAGGGAAAAACCATGGTGAGGATTAGCTCACAATATAAAGTAATTGTAACATTGAATACAATAGGCTTACTGCCCAAAAGAAAGAAGGGATCATTACCAAATGCTCACTGCTAGATTACGAAAAGGAAGAAAGAAGAGTGTTATAGTGAGAAATCCATCTCAATAGAATAGAAAAGATCCACCACAACATCACCAAAAAAATCACAGTCCTTCTAAATATTGCAGAAACCTTCTACTCACTGCTTCTAGTGGTCTAACTCATTAAGCTTACATTTCACTTCACAAATTCACACTTCACAACTTTCTAATTCACATCACAAAAATTACACACACAATTCTCCATCAACTCAACACTTATTTATACCTTCTTCAACCTTGAAAACATTCTCCAAGTTGAACTATACACCTCTACCATGCAAATTCATATTAGGTTGGCACCAAAAAATTTCGACAATAGAAAGGATTGAAGGTGGACCACATAACACCTTAACTTAGACCTAAATTCATTCATATACACCATGCCATGCTTCCATAATCGCCAAAGAAAATATGCAGTTAGTGTAAAAACACAAGTTCAGTCGAACCAGTGTAAACACCATTAACATTTAAATGCATGCTTTTCCAAATCCAAAGATGACTCATAGACCAAAAAAAAAACTTGAATACAATTTGAAATATTCCACTAACACCCTAAAATCCAACAAATTTCTTTGCAAAAAATTTCACCTGAATAATGTACACACCCAATACACTCAGACAACCTTCCATACACTGTAACTCATGAAATCAACTTCTGAAGCACTAAACCATGAACAAATTTGACTAAAGGTAGATATGATCATTATCAACACATTTCTAGAATCTCAAGACCAAAAACTAAACTTTGGAGGAATGCAGAGAAAAATCATTTCTCCCAGACACCACCGAAACATAGTTCACACACTGGTGAACACAACTTCTTCTGCACAATAATCCAGACCAATAAATTCTGGATATAGAACCTTTGAATACCTCTGACCAATATATCTAAATTGCACAAGCAGATCTTTAAGATAGAAGAAATGTAGACCAAAACCATAACAAGATATTGTACAATAGAACACCTCTGCAACATACTATTTTCCTCTCTTATTCATAATATCTCAAAAGAACTTGGAAACCAAGAACCAAAGAAACATACTCGTCATCTTCAACACTTCCTCAATATTACTAAACCAATGAAATCCACCAACAAAAGATGATCAAAGCAACACTAGAGGTTGACACTAGTAGCACTTACTAATGAAAACATAATGAAACTAATCAAAGCATCAACTAGTTGGCATCAATGACAACACAAACAAGCCCATTGACATTAATGACAACACAAATAAGCCTGTTGAAATCAATGACAACACCAAATAATCATACTTGCAATAATATCCCCTTTTGTCATTGATGGAAACAAATGATGTGAAAAAACACCTACAAAAAGCATAACAACTCTGATCATTAACATATTACTGCATATCAACTATATCTCTTTCTTTCTCCCCCTTACATCATACTCTCCTTTTCCAGATTTCTCTCTCCCCTTTTTACAATTGAACATTTTTTTACATTACTTTTCTCCCCATTTTTTATTTTATTTTATTTTATTTTCTGAAATAAGGAAATACTTACCTTGGACATGAAATTGAGGATAGTTGCACTCAAAATTTTGAGATGGAAGGAAAAAAAGGATCGAAGTGCTCTGAGTCTACTTTCTCAAATACTAATTTATTTTGAAAATGGTTGAGATTAAGTGGTTCAAAAGAGGGATGTACATAAATTGGTGTTTTTTTATCAGAAAAAACATTACATAACAACTCTTGTATGACCCTCACACAGTGAACTTTTTTTTTTGTCTTTTTAAAATTGCAATGGTTAGAAGCTACCTAACAGTATGTCATTGATGCATAATTTTTGAATGAATATTTGATTTTTTACTAATTTTCGAAGTAGGTCCACTTCCTGAAAAATAGAATTTTGGCCATGCTACCCCTACAAATTTTGGAAACTAATTGAATTTTTTTTTAAAAAAAATATTAGAATGGAGCCTTGTTTCTAAAAATGTAATTTATTTAAAATTTTGATAAACGGTTAATTTTTAACAAAAAAACACCAAACATTGCTTTTTGCCAAAAAAAAGACATACAAACAAAATAAATTATGGATGAAAGACTTAACTTTGTTAGAAACTGAAAAAAATTACATCATTGGATAGCTAAGAGAAAACCTAACATTACCTAGATTTTCGATTTGTTTGATATTGAACTACGTGCAATCTTTATGGTGAGCACAAACCCAATTATGTGAAATATTGTAGAATTTGCAAAAACACATCTCTGGTCATTGAGAATGCCCTCCAAGCCTTTGGTTTGGTATTCCAAGGAAAATACCAAACCCAAGGCTTGGGGATTCCCAAAGCAAGATATAACGTGTGCACATTATAATGCACATGCGTTATAATGTGCTCAAGTTATATCTTTGTTTTCACTTTTTTTTTGCATTTTTGAGGAACATGTCTAACAAGACATAACACGAGCGCATTATAACACACTCATGTTATGTATTGCTTTATGTTAAATGCTACTTTATTGAATGTATGTTTATATATTTGTATGTTTGTATGTACATGTATGCTTGTATGCCATGTATGTATGTATGTATGCCTGTATGTATCAATGCATGTATATTTTATTTACACCTATATGTATGTAAGAGTGTATCTACACATGTACATGTATGCTTGTATGTATGTAGGATTGTATGCACATATGTATTATGCTTTTATGTATGTAAGTATGTATGTATTTATGTATGTCTTTAGAGGGAGGGATAATTTTAAGAGAGAGAGAGAGGGTGGGAGAGAGAGAATTGAGAGAGACACAAAGAAAGATAGAGTTATTCAAGTAGGGTGCCAAAGGGAGAGACTTGAGAGTGTGAGGGGAGTGAGAGGGAGATACTTGAGAGATAGGTAATGAGAGGGAGTGTGAGTCAGAGACCTAAGAGAGGGAGAGTGTGTGGGAGGGAGTGAACTGAGAGAGGAGAGAAAGAGGGGGGTGGAGTGAGAGGGATTTATCTAGGTAGGATGGGAGGGATAGATAGAGGGGAGAGAGAGAGAGTTACCTAGGCAGGTTGACAGAGGGAGAGACCTAAGAGAGAGAGGGTGTGGGAGGAGAGACCCAAGAGAGAGAGAAGAGAGAGAGTGGGAGAGAGAGGGGTGGGAGGGAGAGACCTGAGAGAGAGGGAGATAGAGGGAGGGAGATAAAGAGAGATAGATAGAGAGAGATAGATAGAGGGAGTGAGAGAGGGTGGTAGGGATTGATTGAACAAGAGGGAGAGGGTAGATAGAGAAAATTAGAGAGGGTAGGAGAGAGGGAGGGAGGGAGAGGTGATATGTATAGATAGAGAGGAAGAAATAGGGGTCGAGGGATTAGGGTGGAGGACCTATAGGGTTGATGGTTTCTAGGGTATTAGGGTTTAAGGGTTGAGGATTGAGGGGTTAGGGTTGATGGTAGAGGGTATTGGGTTGAGGGTATAGGGAAGAAGGTTTAAGGGTTTTAGGGTTAAACGGTTTAGGTTTAGGTTTAGGGTTGAGGGTAGAGGGTTTATGATTAGTTTTGAGTGTATGTGGTTGAAGGATTAGGTTGAGGGTCCAATATAAAGGGTAGAGGGTATAGGGGTTGAAAATTTAGGAGGTTGAAGGATTGAGGGTTGAGGGATTAAAGGTTGAGGTTAGAATTGAGGAGTTGAGGGTTTTGTGTATAGAAATTGAAGGTAAGAGGAGTTTAAAAAAAAGGTTTGGGGTTTAAGAGTTGAGAGTTGAGGAGTTGAGGTTGAGAGTTGAGGTTGAGGTTGAGGGAGTTGAAAGTTTAAGTTGAGAGTAGAAAGTTAGAGAGTATAAGGTTAGAAAGTTAGAAAAGTCAATGCTCTGAGGTAGAAATTGCATAGAAAGTTGAGGATTAAGGTTTAAAAGTTGAGGGAGTTGAGATATTAGGTTAAAGTTTAAAGTTGAGGGTTTAGGGATTAGGGTAGATAATTTTCTTGGATTTAAGGGTTTAAGGGTTGAGGGATTAGGGTATTGGGTATTGGGTATTGGGTATTGGGTTTAAGGGTTTAGGGTTTAAGGGTTGAGGGTTGAGGGTTTGAGTGTTTAAGGGTTGATGGTTTAGGGTTGATGGATTAGGGTAGAGAGGGAGGTATGGATGTATAGAGAGATGGAGGGAGAAGTGAGATAGAGAGGAGATAATAGGAGAGAGTGACATAGATATATGAGGGTTGAGGATCCAATGTATAGGGTAGAGGGTTGAGAATAGAGGGTATAGGTTTGACGACCTGTAGGGTTGAGGGGTTAGGGTATTGGGTTGAGGGATTAGGGTTGAGGGTACATATGGTTGAAGGATTGGGGTTGAGAGTCCAATGTATAGGGTAGAGGGTATCGTGGTTGAGGGTTGAGGGTTTCAGGGTTGAGGATTGAGCGATTAAGGGTTGAGGGTTGAGAATTGAGGGTTGAGGGTTTAATTTATAGGGTAGAGGGTTTAAGGGTTGAGGGTTGAGAGTTTAAGGTTGAGGGTAGAGGGTTGAGGGTATAGGTTTGGGGGATTAGGGTTGATGGTCCAACATATAGAGTAGAGGGTATATGGGTTGAGGGATTAGGGTTTAAGGGTTAAGGGATTAAGGGTCAAGAGGGTTGAGGGATTAGGGTAGAGAGTTTACTAAGTGGGTTTAAGGGTTTACAGGTTGAGGGATTAGGGTTAAGGGTAGAGGGTAGAGGATTGAGGGTAGAGAGTAGAGGATTTAAGGGTTAAGGGTATAGGGTATAGGGTTGAGTTTTTAAGGGTTTATAGGGTAGAGGGTAGAGGGTTTAAGGGTTGAGGGCTTAAGGTTGAGGGTAGAGGATCGAGAGTATAGATTTGGAGGATTAGGGTTGAGGGTCTAATGTATAGGGTAGATGGTATAGGGTTTTAGGGATTAGGGTTTAAGGGTTGAGGGATTAAGGGTCAAGAGGGTTGATGGATTAGGGTAGAGATTTTAATAAGTGTGGTTAAGGGTTTAAGGGTTTAAGGTTGAGGGTAGAGGGTAGAGGATTGAGGGTAGAGGGTTTAAGGGTTGAGGGTTTAAGGTTGAGGGTAGATGATTGAGGGTATAGGGTTAGGGGATCAGGGTTGAGGGTATAGGGGTTGAGGGATTAGGGTTTAAGGGTTGAAGGTTGAGGGATTAAGGGTCAAGAGAGTTGAGGGATTAGGGTAGAGAGTTTACTAAGTGGATTTAAGGGTTTAAGGGTTGAGGGATTAGGGTTGAGGGTAGAGGGTATTGGGTTGAGGGTAGAGGGTAGAGGGTAGATGGTTTAAGGGTCAAGGTCAGGGTTTTAGGTTGGGCAGGTGGGAGTAGAGGTTGAGGTGGAGGGTTAGAGGGATTAGGGTTAGGGGGTCAATGTATCTAGAATTGAATAGGAGTATAGGGGTTGAGGGATTAGGAGTTTTTAGAGGTTGAGGTTGAGGGATTACCAAGAGGGTCAAAGTTAGGGACTAGGGTAGAGAGTTTACCTAAAGTGGGTTTGAGGTTGAGGGGTAGAGGGTAGA